>JBBPBX010010762.1:6419-57268 GCA_038048925.1 Garcialebias charrua | reverse complement strand
GAGATGTTTGTACCTGGTGAGGGGTGCCAATCAGTATGGCCTCAGTCTTGGAGCAGTTTAATTGAAGAAAGTTCTGATTCATCCATGCCCTAATTGCCTCCAGGCAGGCAGAGAGGGCAGTGAGTGAAGATGGAGATGACAAGGTGGAAGATGAGGATGCTCCAGTCCTGATGTAAAGCTGTGTATCGTCGGCATAACAGTGAAAAGAAATGTTGAACTGATTAATAATTTGACCTAAAGGCAGCATGTAAAGGGAAAACAGCAGGGGCCCCAGAACCGACCCCTGAGGGACACCACAGGAGACACAGACTGTCTGGGACGTGGCGTTGCCAAGACTAACACATTCCAGCCTATTGGAGAGGAAAGATTTGAACCAGTCCAGGACGGTGTCGCAGAGACCGACCTCCACATGAAGACGGTGGAGGAGGATACTATGGTCCACAGTGTCGAAGGCTGCAGTGAGGTCAAGGAGGACAAGGATGGAGGGAGAGCCAGTGTCAGCAGCCAAGAGGACATCATTGGTAACTCTCAGCAATGCAGTCTCTGTACTGTGAGCTGCCCTGAATCCAGACTGGAACTTCTCATACAGGGAGTGTTGTTGTAGGTGGTCCTGCAGCTGAGCAGCAACAGCTTTTTCCAGCACTTTAGACAGAAAAGGGAGGTGTGAAATTGGGCGGTAATTAGAAAAAATGTCGGGATCCAAATTAGATTTTTTTCAGAAGAGGCCTAATGATGGCAGTTTTTAGAGGCAGTGGAACATGACCAGATTGTAGAGACTGATTTATTATTTGAGTGATTAGTGGGCCTATTGCAGAGTGATTGGTTTTTATGAGAGACGAGGGGAAAGGATCCAGGGCGCAGGATGAAGGCTTCATTTTCTTGATGATGGCCTCCACTTCACTCTGAACAACTTCGTCAAAGCTGTTTAGGGTCCCAGAATGCAGACGGGTAGGTGGCACACTGAGAACAGGGAGGTTGTGGAGCTGAGATCTGATATTGTCCACCTTGGTTTTAAAAGATTAAAGAAATAGGTCGCATTTTTGAGCAGAGTCCTCAAGAGTTTGTTTAATGGGATTAAGCAGACGAGTTACTGTGGAGAAAAGCTGTTTAGAGTTTCCAGGGCAGGAGTTGATGTTAGAATAATATTTGGAGCGTGCTTCTTTAAGCGAATAGGCGTACGCTTTCTGATGTTCTTTATATGCCTGCTTATGCACAGAGAGACCAGATGATTTTACACGTCTCTCAATAGCACGGCCAGTTGCCTTCATCTTGCGCAGCTCATCAGTGTACCAGGGGGCTGAACGCGAGAAAGACACCAGTCTTGTCTTCAATGGGGCGTGTAGGTCCAGGAGCTCCCGAAGAGATTGGTTGTAGTAATCCACAGAGTCATCTGCAGAAGGATGATTGACAGCGCTCAGGGTGTGAAGATCAGCAGACAGAACATCAGGGGAAATGTTTTTAAGGTCACGGAACTGGATGGGTCGTTTTGGGTTTGTAAACCTTCTAAACTGCGCGCGGTTATATTTCATGCAGGTTGTCGCCCTTTAAGCCACGCCCTAGTGGGTTTACCCCTGCGCTTCGCGCCAATCACTGAAGACTTCTAGTCCACGCCCACCTGCCGTGGGCCCCGCCTCGGTCTGCTATTTATTCTGTTGCTGACCGAGAATCGGGTCCCAAAAATGTTTCACGCCGATTGAGAAGATTTTTACTACTCATGGATACCAGAAGATCCATCAAGAAGTGCCCAGGAGGCAAGACCGGCTTCATGCTGCAGGCCGACTTGCATCTTGGCTGCGAGATGTGTCTCGGATTTGAACATGCGCAGGAGGCGATGGTCCAGATTCCCGAGTGTCTCTCCTGCCAGCTCCTGCCTCAGGACGAGAGGCAGCGCTGGTTCAACCTCACTGCCCGGACGGCAGCGGAGGCTCGGCCGATGGTGGTCGCTCCGCCCCCTCTGTGGCTCTTGGAGGAGACGGACTATGCGTCCACGGGGGTAGCTAGCGAGGCCGGTCTCTCCCCCGCTGGGGGTTGGACCGGTCTCACTCTTCATTCCCCAGCAGGAAGGAGCTAGTAATCGTGTTGCCCCACTTCTATTGAAGTGCGTGGAACCGACAATACCCCCCACCGAGGAAGCAGTCGTGGTCGGCATGGCCGCCACGTCCACCCAGATGCTAGCTTGCCCTTCAGCGGACCACGATCCAGTGACCCGCCAGCTCTTTGATGTAGAGTCGTGCAGCAGCAGGGCACCGTCTCCTGAGGGTACAGGACTAACGGACCCCGACACGGTCGAGCCAGGTCCTCTCTTCAACCTGGCCAACGCGCTGCCGGACATCATCAGATGGGTAGCGGGTACGTGCGGCATGACAGTCCCTGAACCCCTTGAAGCTAGGTTTCTTCTTCAGAAACAAATCCTGCTTCTCATGCAAAGCCAGGAGAACATTAGTAGCTGCAACATTCATGCCAATACTAGATTATGGTGACGTGCTGTACATGAGTGCTGCATCAAAATACCTACAGTCCTTAGACTCCATTTACCACGGTGCCCTTCGGTTCATTACTGACTCCAGTTATCGCACTCATCACTGTGAGCTTTACGTAAAATCTGGCTGGTCATCTCTCAGCACTCGCAGATACACTCACTGGATATCCTTCATCTACAAGACCCTCCTAAACCTAGTCCCGTCATACCTCACCTCCTTAATACAAACATCACACAGTCATTACTCCCTGCGCTCTAACGATTTAGTCCTCCTGTCAGTTCCTCCTGTCAGAACTGAACTAGGAAAAAGAGCATTCAGCTTCGCCGTCCCCTCAGCCTGGAACAACTTACAGAAAGATCTGAAACTATCAACATTCATCTCTCCTGGATCCTTTATGTCAACCGTAGTAGAAAATGTCATCAAGAAACTTGACCATTGCAGATGTTTCTAACCATTACTTATCCAATATACATGTCATTGTTGATTTTTTTAACTTTATTTACCCAACCGAGGTCTGTCTGCTTGTTTTGTATATAATGTATATAGAAATCTGTCATATCCTGTTGGTTTTGAACTGTCAACATCTGTTTACTGTGATTGTAGTTTTCTTTATTTTCTTTTTGATAAGTGCAAATGCCTATTGCCAATGTGACGTGTGCTGCTGACCACTTGACCAGGTCACTCTTGTAAAAGAGATCTCGATCTCAACGGGCTCTACCTGGTTAAATAAAGGTGATTGATTGATTGATTGAATGCACCACACAGACGTCTGCGACACCACTCCTGGCGGGACGGTTCGCTGCGAAGCCTGTGAACCAGGCGCATATGATCTGGCCTTGCGTCCCGGACATCCTCTCTCTGCTGCAGGCTGAAGGATGTGAACCACTAAAAATGAGGGCGCCTGTCTCCTCATTTGTGCCGGTGACAAAAGTCCAGGGACTGACGGACCAGACCTTCCCCCCGGTTCCACCACTGGAGCAAAGTTTGTCAGCGGTTTTTGGCCTAAAAGCAGCGAAACTTGTGGGAAAACCCGCGACACCACCCACACCTGCAGATCAGTTCTCTACAAAGATGCAGGACCGCATCCACAAGTGTGCTTCTTAGGTCGGTGCCGCGACAAATAACATTGCGTTCCTCGCGCTCGGAGTCGGGCGGGAGCCGACGCACGAGAAAGCCGGAGCGGCTCTGGACGCCATCACCAACCTGTGCGGGGCACTGGCGACCTGCTCTGCGCGGATCACAGCGTGGGCTACGTTGCTCCAACGTCAGGTGTGGCTCAAGCTGTGCCCCACCATCACAGAGGAGATCAAGCGGCAGCTTTTGGAGGGGCCGATCTCAACGTTGGGTCGGTTCGGCGAACACTACCAGGCTGTGTTCGAGCAGCTGCGCTCGTCCACGGACGTCCTCGAGCAGGTGAGGAAGCACGCTGCTCCGCCGCGGGCAGACCCTCGAGCTTCACACGGTCCAGTGCGCCCTACGGAGCAGAGCAAAGCATACCGCAGCGTGCAGAGACTTTCATCCCTGTCAAAGACCTTCGCTGTGCTGCACACACCAGCTCCATCCAGAGGACACCCGGCTCCCTATTACCATCGGCCCGGGAGCTCCAGAGGCAGGGGTCGCCAGCAGACCTCATGGTCTAGCCAGCACCAGGGTGCAAAGCGGGACATGATGAAAAAATTACGGTGTGCAAGGTATGTGTTCTGCAATGTTTTGGCTTCTGAAAATAAAGAATCTGTCTTTGAAAACAGTGTTTTTTATTCAGACACGCTGGTTTCCTCTTTTCCGAGGTCCGTGAACGCATCTCCAGGTTTGTGCGATACAAACAAAGCACATTCTTTCACACAAAGCCGAGCTTCAAGTGGTTTCGATGTTCCCCCTGTAACCACTCCAGCCGCGCCTCCCCGTACAAAGACGGGGGCATGTGTACGTGACTGTCTGCAGGCACAGAGCGATGCACTGCACAGTCATGTCAGACAAACATCTGCTTTTGTTAATACAGTTAACTGTCATGAGCCTGGCCTGGACAATTTAGTTCCAGCCAGGACATTTCTGTCTTTTTCTACAATGACTCAAGCAACAGGTAATATCACTGACCCGTATCAAAAAAGACGTTTCTCATGTTCACATGAGTCAAACGTGTGTCAGTGCTGCACCCATGAGGCGACATGCAGTAAACATCTCTTTTCAGACCGGCCTCCCTTGGGCCAACGCGGACTCTGTCCACTTGGCGGCGGTAGAGGCCAGAGTATGTCTACTCAGGTAGCAGAACAAGATGGCTGCCCCCTTGACAGATCACAGAGCGGTTTGGCTGCAAACTTGCTCTCTGAACAAATGGTTATGGCGTCTGGTTCGCGACGGTTACACTCTACAGTTTGCGATGACGCCACCCAGATTCAATGGAGTTTTGGAGACGAAACTCTCCTCTCTTGCATAGGGGGCGGCGCTAAGATTGGAACTACAGGAACTTTTGGCGAAACACGTCATTTCCGGGGTCCCTCCCGACGAGGAAATGAACGTGTTTTATTCAAAATATTTTCTTGTTCCAAAGAAATCAAGAGGTCTCAGGCCGATTTTAGACCTGTCTTTTTTCAATGACTACATTATGAAACATCCCTTTCATATGTTAACGTTGAAGCGCGTCCTTGAGAACGTGACGTCAGGGGACTGGTTCGTATCAATCGATCTCAGAGACGCTTACTTCCATATACTGATCGTCCCCAAACACAGGAAGTTCCTCAGGTTTGCCTTTCAGGGAACCTGTTACGAGTTCAATCGCCTACCTTTCGGGTACGCGCTTGCGCCGTGGACTTTTACGAAGGTCATCGAAGCAGCGCTACAGCCACTGCGTTCGAGGGGCTTCCGAATCATGTATTACATCGACGATCTGTTGCTTCTGTCTCGATCCAAGATGGAGGCAGCTACACAGACGGAGATTTTGGTGAGTCATCTGACCAGTTTAGGCTTCGCCATAAATTGGGAGAAAAGTTCTGTTTCACCAGCTCAACAGATACTTTTTCTGGGAGTCAACTTATGCTCGATAACAATGAAAGCGGTTCTGTCGAACCAGAGAATAGATTCGCTGACGTCACTCCTCCACCGCGTCAAGCCGCGCAACACGGTGTCGGCGATCACAATTATGCGGCTGTTAGGGATGATGGCCGCAGGCCACACGGTGGTGAAACTCGGTTTATTGAACATGCGGAAGTTGCAGAGGTGGTTTATTCGTCAGAGAATAGACCCTGCACGCCACAAAAGGCGCCAGCTCACGGTCCCCCACTCTGTGAGGACAGACCTGGAGTTCTGGGGAAATCCCAGGACCCTGTCAGAGGGGGTTTCCCTGGGCAAAGTGACGTCACGAAGGGCGGTCTTTACCGATGCCTCTCTTTCCGGTTGAGGGGGGACATGTCAGTCTCAGACAGTGGGCGGGACGTGGCCACCCGGCACGTCTCTCCACATAAACGTGTTGGAGTTGTTGACGGTTCACAAAGTTCTGAAACACTTTGTGCACATGCTTCATCACCAGGATGTCCTCGTGCACACGGACAACATAACAGCCGCAGCTTACATAAACCGCGAGGGCGGGGTTTGATCAGCCCAGCTGTTGAAAACAGCCAAGGAGCTGCTTTGCTGGGCTCACGTTCACCTCAGATCACTGAGGGCTGTTTACATCCCAGGTGTACTAAACAGAGGTGCCGATATCATGTCGAGAGGGGGGCCTTTGGACAGAGATTGGACGTTACACCTGGACCTGGTGTCTCTAATCTGGTCCAGGTTTGGGAGGGCCGAGGTGGACTTGTTTGCGACGCGAGAAAATTCACAGTGCCCCCAGTTCTTCTCCTTGAGTACCCTCGACACCCCACCATTGGGGGTGGACGCGTTTGCTCACAAACCGTGGCTGAGGGTATTGAGTTATGCTTTCCCTCCTGTTCCTCTGCTATCCACACTGCTGGAAAGAGTACGAGAGGAGGGAGTGCCAGTCATTCTGATCGCTCCAGAGCGCGGGAACGCTCCATGGTTTCCGGTCCTGCAGCAGCTGTCAGGCCGCTCCTGGAAACTCCCTTGGAGAGACAACGCTCTCCTGTAGGTAGGGGGTGCAATAACAAGCCCTCCGGTGATTGGTCAGCATCTGTGGGCCTGGATGCTGAACGACAACATTTAGAAAACCTTGGTTTCTCTAAAGATGTCATTGGTACCATTCAGGGCTCACGTACACAGTCTACAATAGCTGTTTACGCTTCAAAATGGGCTGCTTTTCAGCGTTGGTGTGTGGAGAGACATCTGGACCCATGTTCATGTCACCTGGGTCCAATTTTATCTTTCCTACAACTATTGCTAGACAGAAATTTGGCTTTCAGCACCATTAAAACATATGCTACGGCAATTTCATCATGTCATGAGGGGTTTAATGATAGAACCGTGTTTAATCATCCCCTAACGAAACATTTTTTGAGGGGTGTTCGCCGTCTTAGGCCAGTTTCACATTGGCTCCTCAATGGGACCTGGTTACTGTGTTGAACGCACTAACTAAGGATCCTTTTGAGCCTCTAAATGAGGTTCCACTTAAGTTCCTGTCATTTAAAATGGCTCTGTTGTTGGCTCTTACGTCAGCTAAAAGAGTAAGTGACCTTTCTGGACTGTCTGTTTCTCCTTCCTTCTTAAAAATACAAGGAGATGAAAGTTCTGCTGAACTTAGGCCTAATCCAGCATTCACGCCTAAGGTCATAACGTCTTCATTCAAGTCCAGGATCATCACACTGGACGGGTTTTGCCTTCCTCCTCACTCTAAACCAGAGGAGGAGCAGCTTCACTTGCTTTGCCCGGTTCGAGCTCTCAGATGTTATGTAGAACGCACAGCCGCAATACGTACATCTGATAAGCTCTTTGTACATTTCAGAGAAGGCTCTGAGGGTCAACCTTTGACCCCTCAGCGGTTGTCGCATTGGTTGTGTGAGGCCATCTCCCAGGCTTACAGTTCTGCTGGTCTACAGCCTCCCGAGGGCATTAAAGCTCATTCCACTCGAGGAATGGCGGTTTCCACTGCCTTGGTCAACGGTCTGTCTGTACAGGGTATCTGCTCTACAGCTTCCTGGTCGTCAGTAACTCCATTCATCCGTTTTTATCTGCGAGATGTCTCCAGCTCCTCTTTGACACATTCTGTCCTCAGGGTTGCAGTGGAGTAAAAACTTTCATTATCAATAAAACTATTGATTAAATGACATAGTCGTTTCTGTCTTTATTGATGGGCAATACCATACAGCTGAGTCAGCCGAGCGTGTGGTTGCTGCTTCTGACTCTGTTTTTCTTCTGATGTTGTGTTTCACCATCAGTGTCAGGTTGCGCACCTGCTAGTACCTTCAGTAAGGGTGGCGGTTGCCAGGTTGTTTTGGTTCCAGTCAGACCCAGTGAGGCATTGACCATATCCTGCTTTGCCCCCCACTAGGGCATGGCTTAAAGGGCGACAGCCTGCATGAAATATAACGTTGGTTACGTACTGTAACCCCAGATTATATGAATGCAGGCGGAGCCCTTTAAGCCCCTGGGCCTCCTGGCTCTTTTTGGTGATTTTTTTTTACCTTATTGGGAGCCGATTCTCGGTCAGCAACAGAATAAATAGCAGACCGAGGCGGGACCCACGGCAGGTGGGCGTTGACTAGAAGTCTTCAGTGATTGGTGCGAAGCGCAGGGGTAAACCCACTAGGGCGTGGCTTAAAGGGCTCCGCCTGCATTCATATAATCTGGGGTTACAGTACGTAACCAACGCTTTAGGCTTTGTCTCTATCTGCCTGTAAGTGCTGCGCAGTGTCACCAGTTCTCGCGACAGAAACAAGCAACCAGCCCCATAATAACAAGCCCAAAACAAGCCAAAACTCTTACACAAGCCCAACAGGCAGCCCACCCCATTGTGTAAAACAAGGGCCGTTTTTAAACAGTATAAACATACATTTATTATGGCATTACATATAAAGAGCAAAATTTTGCTAAAGACTTTAAAGAACATCCACTCTAAAAAATAAAAATGCATTTTACATATTTATACAAATTAATCCCATTAAGCCTCTGGGACTCATTTACCAGAGAGACCTGAATTTTAAACTAAGAGTGATGACAACAATGGACAACGACAACAACAGACAATCATAAAGGATGCGTACAAATTAAAAAATAAAATGAAAATGAAACAGCAAACTCATAGTAAGCTAAGTCAACAAAAAACTTTCTTTAATCTCTATCCTGAATCATGCTTTGTGCGCTCTTTCTCCCATTCTTTATTATATTTTCCCCCATATTTCCCCCACTTATTGGAGCTCATTTTATCGTGGTCTTGTCACTCTTGACAAAGAATAAAGAACAAAAAATAACAAGCCCAAACAAGCGCCTTTACTTTCAAAACAAGTCCAAGAAACTACAACAAGCGACTCATTAAATTCATTGGCGGCTGCAGAACATAACAAGCCCAAAGTCGCTTATAATAAGCGGACTTGGCAACTATGGTACTGCGCAGCTCCGGACGTGTCTTTGCCCCCCCCCCACCATGGCAAGTTATGTAGGGGAAACACTGGAACCTGATATTAAAATTTCAAAATCAATATCTATATTTAAGAAAATGATTAAAACAACATTTTTGAACAAATATTCATAAATTAGATCATATGCAAAATACTATATATGGTATTGTGTGAGAAATCATTTATAATCTTATTTTTTGCGATTGCTGTTTGAATTGATTGTATGAATTAATTTTGTTGAAGAAGGGGCAGATATAACAAGATTTTTTTCTTCTTCTGCCTCCTTTCATTTCATGTATTTTTGATTTTATATTGTATTTTTTTTGTAAACCGTATTCTTGTGTTTTTAAAATTTGAAATGAATAAATTGATTGATTGATTGATTGATTGATTGATTGATTGATGATGTACCATTGTGTCTTAGGGGGAAGTAAATTTGACAGTCATCAGTGTAGAAGTGAAAATGTTGTGTGTCCGGAAAATAGCACCAAGTGGCAGCAGGTGTAAAGAGAATAGGAGCGGACCCAGGATGGACCCCTGTGGAACCCCCCATTTAAGCGCTGCCGCTGCAGAACTAAAATACATATTTGATGGAAACACAAAAGAATCTGTCAGCGAGGTGGGATCTGAACCAATTTAGGGCTGATACCCACCCACTGCTCCAACCTAGCAATGAGGATCTCATGGTCGATGGTGTCAAAAGCAGATGTAAGGTCCAGTAAGAAAAGTAGCACAGAATCACCAGTGTCTGTGTAAATGAGCAGGGAAAGCAGGTCCTCCTTTGAGAAAGTTGATTTGAAGAACTTCCTTCCATCACACCTTCATGTAGCAGCCGAGTAATCAGGGGTTTGTTTCAGGTTGTTGTGTGCATTAACCTGAAGCTGGGTCGTGCACGTGAAATGCAGCCATGCCAGGCATGCAGCCTGCTTTTCAGATGATGGTGCTACCATGAAAAAAGTTAAGTAACCAGTCAGTTTTAATGATTTATGGGCAGAGCAAATGCAGCAGAGTAATTAAAAGAATAATTCAACATTCAGTGGGTGTGTGAGACCATTATGAATAATTAATACCTTCTGTATATATAGTTTTAATATAGTAATATATTAGTAATAGTAATATATAGTTTTACCCTGCAGGATTGATGAGCTAATGACTACCGTAATCTGAACATGACTCAGACCAAAGTGGATTGCTGACTCTTTAAGACAAAATTTCAGTCATTTTATGCAAATACTGTACTATTTTAAAAACACATAACACTGCTATTATCATGTTTACAGTTAAGGTTGGCCAAATTATCAGACTGAGAAAATGACAGAGCCAGGCATATAAAAGATAAATTACTTTATTTACAGGTGCTGCAGTTCAGGGTGTTTTTGTGTTTGTAGATGGGGCCAGAGAGGAGGGGGAGACGAGGTCCTAGGTTTCCATGAGAGAGCAGAAGATTCAGAGGAGGTGAGTTCGTTCAACCTATGAGTATAGGAGGAGAGAGGAGCAGGTTGTTCCTGGTGAAAGTTGTTGATTCAAGTACTTGTTTGGTTGTTTGAAGGGACAGAATCCAGGAGAACCATGAGGGGCGAGGAGGACTTGAAGAAGCAAGACTTGGAAGTTGCTGAAGAAAATCACAAAAAGTTAGACACAAAAAGTTAGACACAAAAAGTTGTCTTTCTTGTCTTGAACCACTTTGGACATGTCTGCCTGCCTGGGAGGAGTCGACGAGGGACAAGCCCCCAGAAACCATCTTGGCTACAGCAAACTGGTTGGTCCACTTAAGTTGTTTACTTGGTGGGGTAGCTTCAGTTTGCTTTGGACTACTCTGACTGACGAAGCCCTCTGGAGTGAGGGTGAAACGTTTCTACTAAAAAGAAACTGTCCAGATGAACTGATTGAGAATGAGCGGATTTGATACCTGGACTATTGAGAATGAACTTTCTTGCTTAGATAGACACTGTTTGGAAACAGGTTTACTCGGCAATCCATTAATTACCAATAAGTAGATAAGGTCCCAGTGCCATGAGAATGTATTTCCTTCCCAATATGCAGCAGGTGTGGAGTGGTGGCTGACAGTTTGCAGCTGTGGAGACAGTGATTGAAACCAGCCATACGGTTTGCACTGCACAGTTAGTTACTTGGTTGTTTGAAATGTTTACAGTATAAGGATAAAGAGCACCAGCAGCAGCAACATGTAGCACTTCCTATTCATGCAAGAAGAAAATTAAAACATATAAAAAATTTGTCTGAAATAATCATGTCAGCAATTTGATAGTAGTCCAAATGTTTAATTGAGTTCATTTAAAGTGCTATGATTTTTTTAAAGATTTGGAGTAGTTTTAGGATAACAGTACCGGTAATACAGTTTGGTCTTGACATTGCTAAGACTAGCCATTAGTCTGTCTGTTCCATGTTTTAAACTCTATTTCTTCAAACTGAGGTGGTTCAAAAAGCTATCTACAACAGGTAAGATATTAACTGTTCTGACAATTTCCACAGAACTCCACTTCCAAAAATCAGAACTAACATTTTTAAGTCAAGCAACACATGAAGTAGTAATAACAGATCATCTGATAAAGTTTGTCATCAAGACTTGCAACGTAAAAATGCTACTGCTGTTTGTTTGTATGACGATCAAAGCAACTGAAAACAAAAAGAAAGTACCGTATTTTCCGGTGTATAGGTCGCACCTTTTTATGGTTTTTTCAAGGCCTGCGACCTATACACCAGTGCGACCTATTTATGGATTTTTTTTTCATATTTTTAGACCAATTTTTGGCTGAGTTATGGCCCTTTTTCCCTGTTGCATAAAATGGTGCAGTACCAGTTTCGGCCACCAGGGGGCAGTGCAAGTGCAGTACCAGTTTCGGCCGCTATGATCGCTAAAGAGGCCTGTACCAGTATTCTGCTTTATTTACAGATTTATTTGGGTGTAGCTGTAACTGTCAAAGTGCATTTCAATCAGCTGCACCTCCAGATGCTGCATATTTCAGCTCACAGTCAGCTCCACCTCCAGATAATAATAATAATAATAATGAATTCCATTTATAATGCACTTTTCATTAATAAAAATCTCAAAGTGCTACAAAGTGTAACAAAGCAAAGATCAAAATGAAACAAGTGATAAAATCAAATAAAATCAATAATAATATCGACTAAGATCAAAGATAAAATCATGTGGATGCAGATTAGGCTTGCTTAAAAAATAAATAAAATAAAACAAGTGATAAAATCTAGTAAAATATAATAAAATTGCTGCAGCTATCCTGCACTGGTTTCCACAGCAGCTGCAACTCTGAGCAGATCACCTTCAGCTGCAACTGATTTGTCATTTATTAACAAAAATTAAAGTGAGACACAGTCTTACAAAAAAGGCAGCCAACAAACATTTTTTTAGGAGTCTGTAGTTTAATTTTAATGATGTTGGTGGTATTTACATTTTGAAATAAGCTGATTTGTAATAATTTATTAACAAATATCAAAGTGAGACACAGTTTTACAAAAAAGGCAGCCAACAAACATTTTTTTAGGAGTCTGTAGTTTAATTTTAATGATGTTGGTGGTATTTACATTTTGAAATAAGCTGATTTGTAATAATTTATTGACAAAAATTAAAGTGAGACACAGTCTTACAAAAATGGCAGCTAACAAATGTAGGTGCGACCTAGGTGCGACCTATACACCGGTGCGACCTATTTACGGATTTTTCCAGTTTATTGATAAATATTAGACACTGCGACATATACACAGGTGCGACCTATACACCAGAAAATACGGTACTAATTTTATGTGAAATTATCAAATGTAACTGAAAATGTAAAATTCATTCAACCTTCTTTTTATACAGGTTAATCCCATTGAGCCTAGGGGACTCATTTACAAGAGAAACCTGAATTTTTAACAAAGAGCGATGACAACAGTTGACAACGAGGACGACAATAGACAGTCATAAAAGATGCATACAATTTTTTTTAACAAGTTAAAATAAAATGGCAACCAAAAGGACAATCAGAAGGAAAAGCCTTAAAGGTTCAGTATGCAGTTTCTGTAGAACTGCAGAACTTAGAAATATTTTCAACAGGCAAAGCATTCTGATCCCTCCCCCTCAGAGCCATATGTGGCTCTGCCCCCTTGTGGTCTGTTGAATTTCAAATTCAAGCTCTGTTTTTATTGGCTGATTCAAATTCAAGCTCTGTTTTTATTGGCTGATTCAAATTCAAGCTCTGTTTTTATTGGCTGGTTACAAACTCTGTTTTTATTGGCTGGAAAATGGCGGGTCACCTTTTCTTTTTAGAAATGCTTATTTACCACCTGGAGAAGCAAGGGGACAATATTTTTTTTAATTTTTTTTCAGAGATTACCTGGCTAACATCAGTCTGTCAGGAGGTAGTGACAGAGTGAAGAAATATGTTCATAAAAAAAGCTACATACTGCAGCTTTAACACAAAAAACTTTCTCACACATTACCACTCAACACAAAGATTTTAACACTGGACTCTGTGTCATCAAACGGGTTATTCACTAAACTCTCGGTCATGTGCTCATTCAGTTTGCACTACTTCTCATATTTGCACTAATGTTTGTATTACATTACTGCCTATAGTCATACTACTGTTTACATTCACTGTTTACATTTATTAATACTGTTTACATTTATTACTACTGTTTACATTTATTACTACTGTTTACATTTACACTACTTTTATATCTACACTACTGCTGATACATATACAGTATTCTCTGACTAGCCTTATTTAAGGATGCCCAATGTGCCTTATGTGCCTTACTGCATATGCCACTTTGCCTCTATACCAACATCAACTACCTCATACATATACTGTGTACATTAACTCATATGCTGCTTTGCCACTCTTTGCAAATGTCAATGCTAGAACCTTCAGTTTATTTTATAGATATACTTTTTATACTTTTTATACTACTATGCAAAAACTCAGGACAGTATTACACTTTTATTATTTCATTTTATGCTTATGTTCATTAAATGTGTTTTAGTGTTGGTGTAAATTTTCATACTTTTATACTACTATGCAAAAACTCAGGACAGTGTTACACTTTTACTATTTTATGCTTATGTTTATTAAATGTTTTAGTGTTTTAGTGTTTAAATGGTTACTGTTGCACCGAGGGACTGAGAGAAATGCAATTTCAATCCTGTGTATGTCCTGTACATATTGCAGTTCTGACAATAAAGTTGACTTTGACTTTGACTTTGAAAAGTAGCAAAAAAACAGCTAGATTGTAAGAAAATGCATCACATTTGAGTGAGACTTCTCACACAATTACGGTAGATAAATTTGACGTGGGAAACAGATAAGCGGGAGCAAGCATCCTCCCTTTTTTATACTTTTTGACCTATGAGACAGACATATCCAGCTGTTACACCCCCCACACACACACACACACAGACCAGCAGGACATTGGACTGCGGCCAGAACTTTTGTCCTTCTCTTCAGCTGGGTGAACTGACACACAATGGAGCTTGAGGTAGGCCCAGTTTCAGACACACCGCTTCAAGACAACTTTGTCAGCAGTGAATCTGTGTCGTGGATGGCAACATTTTCTTGATCTCTAACATCTAGACTTGGAGCTACTGCTTTGAATAAACATTTCAATCTTCAAATTCCAACATCAGAAGGGAAGTTTCTCAATAAAAGCTGTGTTTGGAGTTTCTTGTAAGAAGCAGGGGAGTGTTTGTTTAACCCAGAACACGCAGAGGGGGAGAGAGCGGGTGTGTGATGTGATGTTGAAACAGTGCCTGAGGGGAGTTGGGTTCATCCCTAAAAACAAAGGGCGTTTAATAAGACTTCTGGAGATTATGCTGAGTCCTGAATACTTAAGAGACACGCCCATTTTCATCCACACAGAAATACACTTGTTCGTTCCAGCTTCCATACATCCTGTGAGGCGGTGCTGTTTCCACTGTAAAAAAAACTTTTAAATGTATTTCCACACAATTTGTCACGTGTTCACATTTCCAAGTTTAACTGGACTAGTATTTTATTTATTTATCTACTAGATACCAGAGGGGAGTGGTGCAGAGGTTAGAGAAGGTGGGCCTGTGATCAGAGGGTCGCCAAGTCCCCGGACTGATATCAAAATCAAAAAAATAAAATAAAAAAAGATGGCGGCGCGTGCAAAGGCTGCAGCTTCTCTCTCTCCCGACAACACGGTGTTTTCGTCTTCTTTGTCCTGTATGCCGCAATGTTCCGGCACGTCTTCGTCATGTTTACGTGTTCAAGAACGCAAGTATAGCCGTGAGTTCCTGCTTGATGTCGGAAAAACCGCTCATTTGGGAATAAACAGTGACCTCCAGGAGAAGCTACATGAGCTCGAACAGAAGCTGAACGAGTTTCGTGACTGCGGCCTGCTCTGGAAGCCAGCCCCGAGCCTCAATTCATCGCGCCCGCCGTGGGAGCGCCACAAGCGGCTGGACAGTAAGCGGAAGCCAGCCCTGAGCCTCCCTTCTTCGCGGCCGCCGTGGAAGCGCCACAAGCGGCGTGACAGAAAACAGAAGCGGGGTAAACGCGGAGGTGTCAGAGCTAGGCTAGCAGCTAGCCCACACAAACCGGCGATCCCATCCATGGTTTTGGCTAACGTGCGCTCCCTGGACAACAAACTGGATTATATACGCCTGCTACGAACGACACAAAAGACTGTGAGAGACTGCTGTGTGTTTGTATTCACGGAAACGTGGCTCAACAACAACGTTCCGGACCATGCTGTCCAGCTAGGGGAGCTAACATGCTACAGAGCGGACCGAACCCCCGAGGGAGGTAAGACAAGGGGAGGGGGGCTCTGTGTTTACATCAACAAAGCATGGTGCCTGGATGCTGCTGTGGTCTACAAACACTGCTCACATTTAGTGGAGTTCATGACTATTAAATGCAGACCGTTTTATTTACCGAGGGAGTTTACAGCTGTTTTGATTGTTGCTGTATATATCCCTCCAAGCTCCAACAGCAAAGTTAGAAGTGAGGCTTTGAATGAACTATATCTGCACATCAGTGAGCAACAAACAGCCCATCCTGATGCTTTTCTCATCACGGCTGGTGATTTCAACCATGCAGATTTAAAGAGTGTATTTCCAAAAACATACAGAAACATAAACTTTGCAACAAGAGGAAACAACACACTGGACCAAGTTTACACCACCATGAAAAATGCCTACAGAGCCCTCCCCCTCCCCCACATTGGTGCTTCTGACCATATCTGTGTTATGCTAAAGCCCGCATACAGGCCGCTGGTGAAAGTCATAAAACCAGTCCGCAAGCAGATACGAGTGTGGCCAGAGGGGTCTTCAGAGGCACTCCAGGACTGTTTTGACACCACAGATTGGGGTATGTTCAAAGAAGCTGCTACCACAAACAACAACACATGTCTCCAGGAGTACTCAGACACTGTATGTTCATACATCGCCAAGTGCATTGATGATGTTACCAACCTCAAAACCATCACTGTTCGGGCTAATCAGAAGCCATGGCTGACAGCTGAGGTTCACAGACTCCTGAGAGCCAGGAATGCTGCCTTCAAAGCGGGAGATCAGGTGGGCCTGAAGGCAGCCAAAAAGAACCTGACCCAGGGCATCAGTGAGGCCAAGAAGCAGTATTCCAAGAAAATAGCTCACCGTTTCAAGGACAGCAAGGATACACGCAGTCTGTGGCAGGGAATACAGACCATCACAGACTACAACCCCCCCAGACCTGTGACAGCTCAACCTCTACGCTGAATGAACTGAATGAGTTCTTCGCTCGGTTTGAGGCAAGTAACAGCACACCTGCACATAAATTCCCCCCCTCTCCTGATGGCCAGGTGCTGGCGCTGTCCTCAGACAGCGTAAGGCGATCATTCATCAAGATTAACGCCCGGAAGGCCTCTGGTCCTGACAACATACCTGGTCGTGTGCTGAAGGACTGTGCAGGGGAACTCGCAGCGGTCTTCACGGACATCTTTAACATCTCACTGAGCCAGGCCATCGTCCCCACCTGTTTCAAAGCCACCACCATCATCCCTGTCCCAAAGAAGGCAACGCCCGCATGCCTCAATGACTATCGCCCAGTAGCACTCACCCCCATCCTGATGAAGTGCTTTGAACGGCTAGTCATGAAAAGCATCACATCTGTCCTCCCTGCCTCCCTGGATCCCTTCCAATTTGCATACCGACCTAATCGCTCAACCGACGATGCCATCTCCTCTGCCCTCCACACAGCTCTCACACATCTGGACACGAAGGACTCTTATGTTAGAATGCTGTTCATCGACTTCAGCTCGGCATTCAACACCATCATCCCCCAACAGCTCATCCATAAACTGGACAGTCTGGGGCTGAACACCTCAATGTGTAACTGGCTGCTAGACTTCCTGACCGGGAGACCACAGACAGTACGGATCGGGAGTAACACATCTAGCACCATCACATTGAACACAGGGGCCCCACAAGGATGTGTGCTGAGCCCCCTTCTATTCACCCTGCTAACACACGACTGCACACCATCGTACAGCTCCAACCACTTCATCAAGTTTGCGGACGACACAACAGTGGTAGGTCTCATCAGCAACAACGATGAGACGGACTACAGGAACGAGGTGAGCCGCTTGGCCTTGTGGTGCGGACACAACAATCTCACTCTCAACGTGGAGAAGACAAAGGAGATTGTCGTGGACTTCAGGAAGAGGGATGCACAACATGCCCCTCTGACCATCAACAGCACCGCAGTGGAGAGAGTGGACAGCACCAAGTTCCTGGGAGTGCACGTCTCAAAGGACCTGTCCTGGAGCAGGAACACTGCAGCACTGGCGAAGAAGGCTCACCAGCGCCTCTACTTTCTCCGCAAGCTGAAAAGGGCTGGAGCTTCAACCTCCATCATGTGCACCTTCTACAGAGGTGCCATAGAAAGTGTCCTGACCAGCTGCATCACTGTGTGGTTTGGTGCATGCACTGCATCCTGCCGCAAGAGCCTCCAGCGCATCGTGAAAGCAGCTGAGAAGATCGTCGGCACCTCCTTGCCCTCACTGCAGGACTTACACAGCAAACGCCTCACTCGGAAAGCCCACCGCATGGCAGGTGATCCCACACACCCACTACACAGCCGCTTTAGACTGCTGCCATCAGGGAGGAGACTGAGGAGTCTCCAGGCTCGTACCAGCAGACTGAGAGACAGCTCTGTTCATCAGGCAGTCAGAATGCTAAACACTCTGCCTGCTCTGCCTCCCCTCCCATTTGAACTGCCTTAACACAAAAAACTTTCTCACACATTACCACTCAACAAAGTTTTTAACACTGGACTCTGTGTCATCAAACGGGTTGTTCACTGAACTCTCGGTCATGTGTTCATTCAGTTTGCACTACTTCTCATATTTGCACTAATGTTTGTATTACATTACTGCCTATAGTCATACTACTGTTTACATTCACTGTTTACATTTATTCTAGCCTTATCTAAGGATGCCAAATGTGCCTTATGTGCCTTACTTCATATGCCACTTTGCCTCTATACCGGCATCAACTACCTCATACATATACTGTGTACATCAACTTATATGCTGCTGTGCCACTCTTTGCAAATGTCAACGCTAGAAACTTCAGTTTATTTTATAGATTTACGTTTTTATACTTTTCATACTACTGTACTATGCAAAAACTCAGGACAGTATTACACTTTTATTATTTCATTTTATGCTTATGTTCATTGGGTGTTTGGTGTTTCAGTGTTGGTGTAAATTTTCATACTTTTATACTATTATGAAAAAACTCAGGACAGTATTACACTTTTTTACTATTTTATGCTTATGTTTATTAAATGTTTTAGTGTTTAGTGTTTAGATGGTTACTGTTGCACCGAGGGACTGAGAGAAACGCAATTTCGGTCCTGTGTATGTCCTGTACATATTGCAGTTCTGACAATAAAGTTGACTTTGACTTTGACTTGAAAATGTGGGTGGGAAAGGTGAAACACCCATACCTGCCTCCACCCCTATTTGCCCTATGGCCCTTGAGCAAGCCCTTAACCCCCACCATCTGCTCCCCCTACCGCCCAGACGCCCCAGAGAGCAGCTCAGCTCTTGCTGTGGTAGCTCGGTGGTCTGTGGGTGGAAGGAAGAAGGACATACGGTGCAAAACAACTACCAAGTCTCAGTGCGAGTTAGTTCATTGTACCTGAAGAAGGGAGCAGCCGAAAGAAGACAATTTTTTTTTTTACCAGATCAGAGTTGTGAAGAGACAGGCATGTATTAAAACTAAATCATTGTCAGGAGGACTGGTTTAGGAAGGAGACAAGGATGCAGACTAACATGAAGACCAGTTTCACAAAGACCACATGTTTCTGTTGAAGAAACGTTCAAAGTTAAAAGACACAGGAATATCCAGCGTTTTATACATATACTGTATACAGTATATATCTTCTTTCTTCTTCTTCTTTCGGCTTTTCCCTTTTCAGGGGTCGCCACAGCGAGTCATCCTCCTCCACCTCACTCTGTCCTCTGCATCCTCTGTCCTCACTCCAACTACCTTCATGTCCTCTCTAACTGCATCCATATATCTCCTCTTTGGCCTTCCTCTGTGTCTTTTTCCTGGCAGCTGCATTTCTAACATCCTTCTACCAATATACCCACTGTCCCTCCTCTGGACATGTCCAAACCATCTCAGTCTGGCCTCCCTAACTTTATCTCCCAGTTGTTCAACATGTGCTGTACCTCTGATGATCTCATTCCTGATCTTATCCATCCTTGTCACTCCTAAGGAGAACCTCAGCATCTTCATTTCTGCTACTTCCAGTTCTTTCTCCTGTCTTTTTGTCAATGCCACTGTCTCCAGACCATACAACATAGCTGGTCTCACCACTGTCTTGTAAACTTTTCCTTTGACCTTTGCTGACACCTTTTTGTCACAAATCACTCCTGAAACTTTTCTCCATCCACTCCATCCTGCCTGGACTCTCTTTTTCACCTCTTTACCACATTCCCCATTTTCCTGGACAGTGGACCCCAAGTACTTGAAGTCCTGCACCTTTGTGACCTCTGCTCCTTGTAGCCTCACTGTTCCACTGGCCTCCCTCTCATTCACACACATGTACTCTGTCTTACTACGACTGACTTTCATTCCTCTTCTTTCAAGTGCATACCTCCACCTCTCCAAGTTCTCTTCCACTTGTTCCCTGTTCTCACCACATATCACAATGTCATCTGCAAACATCATAGTACACTAAGCACTAAGGTTATGGGTGGCGGGATGACACCACTCTCGCCCCCATGCCTATGCTCACTCAACATTATGCATTTAGACAATAAGGGCCTGGGTTAGAGTTGGAGTGGAGGGGAAACTGGTACAATGCTAGCCTTTGCTCCTTCTCTTTCCTTTTTAAGTACACTTTAGAACAACACTCACCAACAGTACATTTGGGGACGGGGGTGTGTGTGTCGGGGTCTTGATTTGTTAATTTCAATTTTATTTATTTATGTATTTATTTATATATATATATTTATATATTATTTATTTATTTTTCTCTTACCCCCCTGGTTGCCTGGCGGACATTCTGGGGGTGGGCCGTCGGGGGTTGTCCTGGGATGTGGGGGGGTTCGGGGCCTCGGGCGGGGCTGGCAGTGCGCTCCCTCTGGGGCTGCTTGGACTCGGGTGTCCTGTCCTGTCGGCAGGGTGCGGGTTGGGCCGAATCTTGGATGTCTGCTACTCTCCACCCCAGAATGAATGGGCCTACCTCCTGGGTTTGGATGTGGGCTGCCCCACGTAGGGGGCAGGTACATGTCTTGGACCTAGGGGGTATAGAGTGTGCATCGGGATTATGAATGGAACGTGTCGTTATTGTATGTCTTTCTGTGAGTGAGGGTGAGGATGAGGGTGGGTCTGAGTGAGTGTGTCTGTGTATGAATGTTTAAGTGTCAGGCTGGGACTTGGACTGCCCCCTCTCTGATACTTCTGAGGCTACTAGTGTCGCGCTCCTGCCACGTGGCCCCCTGGTGGGTGTTCCTTTGCCTACGGGCGTGCTTGGGGCCCTCACTATCTGGGGTTGGGCGCTTGGGCGTTTGTCGGCTCGGCCTGGTGGCTGCCTGGTGGGGCTCGTGTCCTCTGGTCCTTTCGGGTCTTGGCCTGAGGGATGGGCGTCCCCGGTGCCCGGGCCTCGGTGACCGGCCCTGGGGCTACGTCAGTACGGCGGGCTCCGGCGGGGGCCTATGAATTTGTCGCGTTTGACCCCGGGGGGTCATTGTATGTGGTCGCTGGTGGGATTCGTCCGGTTCTTCCCCTTGGTCGGATCTGGGGAGTGGGCGAGTGGCTCGTCCTGTTCGGGTGGCCCTGGGGACTCTGGGCTCGGGGTCCTTCCTGGAGTCTTGGGCTTTGATCGCCCCTTCGTCTGCCTCGGGCTTTGGGGGGACGGATCTCTGATGCTTCACAGTCGCTACTAAATGTTCTATTGGAGGAACCTTATTCACTTATGCATGCTCACAACCACACACAAATGGATGCAGGGATGTATATGTAGATATATGCAGATATGTAGATGGGTATATGAATGAATATAAATGTATATGTATGTATACTGTATATATATTTGTAGGTATGGGTATGTTTATTTATAGAAATCTACTGCAAGGTCATGAAGATTATTAGTCTTTATGCATGTATGTTTCGTTGCTGTGTTCTGTCATGTGCTTTGCAGGATTGTGGACGGAGGTTGGGTGTGTTTGCCTTGTGCTCTTTTTGTGGATAATTGTTGTTTTGTTGTCTTACTTTCTCTTTTCTTTCTTTCTCTCTATTTAAAAAAGTGAGTGAGAGGATGGCTATAAGGTGAGAAGGGAGGCCATCTATAAATGGGAAAAAAATAAAAATAAATTACACCCACAAATGTGACTGTATTTTTCAGAGCAACACTTGCAATTGATAACTTAAGACTGAATGTGAGAAACACAGATGAGTAATTTGTGATGTGTTAAACTTTATTTTTTTATTTGAGTGACAAAAACTTATAACAAATGTTTAAAATCGTTTTTCCACTCAGTAAAATACAAGGGAAGAGCCTCAGTGATACATTCTGAGAAAAGATTTGTCAGAGTACCTTTTTGTTAAATCCCTTTTTTGTGGTTTAGTGCTGCTGATATTCTTATTTAACATGGTACTCTGAGTGATTATAAAGTTGTCCTTTTGTGTTGTTTTAACCATACCACCTTCGAGGTAGAAACAAAAGAGTACCAGTAACTTGTTAACAAAATAAAATAAAATTCAAAGATGGTGAGAATAAAATTTTGAATAATCTCAAAACAAACCCACAAACAACAACGTTCCATTGTGTTTATCCTTTAAAGCCAATATTAAGTCAAAATTTTTATTGGTCTCATTCAGTAAAGCAAAAAAAATATATTTTCAACTTACAAAGAGAAAGAAACATGTTATAGCCTGTTTCTTTCTGGCAAGATTGTTCTTATTATCCCACCGCCTGTGTTTCAGTCAGTCAGAGTCGGGCTTTAAAAATATAGAATTGTCTGAAAAGTTCATATATAATTACCGTAGTCTAAAATAGATGAGACGATCAGAGCAGCGGTCATGAGATGTTTGTTCATATGAATTAGCTTTGCCACATATAGAATACAGATCTGCTGCTGCTGGCCCAAGACGGTTTCAAATCAGGTCACAAGATGAAACAACTTATCACAAGAGCTGTTGTAGATTTCAACTTCTGTCCCCGGGTGAAAGAGTTTATTTTAGCCATCAAAGTGAGCGTTGTAGTTCGCTCCAGTTTCAGCTGATCAGTTTCAGGAGCATTCTACCTTGGGCAAACAGGGAACACATGATTGTTGGAGAATGAGGAAGCTGCCATAGTTCATGTGACAGCTGAACAGAACGCCTTTCACTGAGACACCCCAGCCACGTCCTCACAATAATAAAACCTTGCAGAAGAAATATTCCATGTAATGAAGCTCGTCAGTGTGCACGCTTGCTTGTAGATCTGATGAAATTTCTAAAATAGATGGATGTGAATGAAAGTTTTATATAGAAACTACTACTATGTTATATGAGCTAGTCTGATAGCTTAACAGGAAGTGTTGAATTTAAATCATTTTATTATTAGTTCAACTACAACACTAAAAAAATTATTTTCTCAGAGAAAGTGCATGTTTTCAAAAGTTAAAACTTTTTGTGAGCTGCTGACTTTCCTGTTGTTTTAATCAAGATCGTGCATTAAGTCCTTAAAGCCTGTCAACACTGCACAACATCCAGAGCCTTAAGGAAATCAGAGTGAATCTCATCCACCCTCGGAGCCCTGTCGCTGCGCAGCTTTTTAACTACCTCGGCGACCTCAGCCACGGTTATGGACAGACCCCCGAAGTCCCCCGACTCCGCTTCCTCAACGTGTCGGTGGGATTAAGGTCCGAGAAGTATTCCTTCCACCTCGACAACATCACTGGTTGAGGTCAACAGCAGACCACCTTCACTGAACACAGTGAACACAGAGTTGCTCTCTCCTCCTCAGCCGCTGATGGTTTGCCAGAATCTCGTGGGAGCCGACCGAGAGTCATTATCCAAGGCCTCTCTAAACTCCTCCCACATCTGAGCTTTTCCTTCCTTGCTCTGCGAGAGGTGGCAGATTTTTTTGCTTTCTCCTCCCCCCCCCCATTTTCTTCCTTCTCCCTGCTCTGCTGTGTGTGTCCAAAGCTCCTGGGGTACACATCCCCCGAACGTAAATTAAGATTATGGATCTGGTATCATGGACGATCAACTCTATTGACGAGATTTTTTCAACAAAACGACAAGGTCCGGGGGAACCAGCGTGTCCAGCTCAGACGCACACTGTGGGATACGTCATGGACTCGTGGGGAGTGTGGCAGGTGATGTGTCTCTCAGTCCTGTCTCAGGAGGACGTTGAAGACGTTTACATAATTGGATTTATAATAGCGGGGACTCTGTTTTTTGGTATTGGAGGGGCTCTGTTCTATCGAAAATTAAAGAAGGCGGCGGCAGCAGTTTCGGCCATGACAAAGCTTCCGAGCCAGTGTGAAGGTTTGATCCGTGCCGTGACCTCGCAAAATCAGCTGATTTATGAGCTAAACCGTAAGGTGGAGGCGATTTATGAGAATCGCAGGCCACCTGCGGCTTCTGGGACTCGTCAGCATGGTGTGTTCAAGCTTGGGGGAGACTCATAGCATGGATCAGTGGAATGGATTCCCACAATTAGGCCATTTTGGAATCGGATCGTCCAGATGGACTCAAGGCTGAAGGAAAAAAATCTGAAGAAAATCAACAATCAAGCTTATCTGAATCTGACTCTCCGCCGGCCTTGGAAATGGGTTGACTATCAAATTTCTCCTGGGTCATGAGTAACCAAAAATAACAAGCTTCATCTATCGGTGCCAAGTGCACTTATAGACACCCTTATATTTAAACTTGGTGTTCGTGATGGACAGACCATGACTAGCACAGAAGTCCAAATACACCGAACACCGCTCGGGTTCAGATCAGAGAGGCCGTTCCTCCCAATCACGCCCCTTCAGGTCCCACTGTCATTACCCACATGTGCATTGAAGTCCCCCAGCAGAATAAAGGAGTCCCTACCTGGTCCACCTTCCAGCACCCTCGTCAAGGACTCCAAGAAGGCCAAATACTCTGAACTGCTGTTTGGCACTATAGGCAAAAACAACAGTCAGACTCTGTCCCACCACCAAAAGG
The DNA here is from genome assembly GCA_038048925.1 of Garcialebias charrua. Lineage (NCBI taxonomy): Eukaryota > Metazoa > Chordata > Actinopteri > Cyprinodontiformes > Rivulidae > Garcialebias > Garcialebias charrua. Next base: position 32,603 of record JBBPBX010010762.1, on the reverse strand, counting down.
CACAGGGAAGCCACCCTCTCATCTACGGGGGAAAACTCTAACACACAGGCACCAAGTCGGGGGGGCAACAAGTAAACCCACACAGCTCGACGCCTCTCACCATGGGCAACTCCAGAGTGGAATAAGGTCCAGCCCCTCTCAAGGAGATCGTTTCCGGAGCCCATGTTGTGTGTTGAGGTGCACCCCAACTATATCTAGTACCTCTCAACCTCACACACAAGCTGCAGCCTCCTTTCCTGCCAGAGAGGTCACGTTCCATGTCCCAAGAAGAACCAGCTTTGGTAAGTCAGGGTCAGAGCGCTAAGGCCCCCGCCTTCAGCTACTGCCCATCATGCACCAGACTTTTTGTGGCCCCTCCTGCAGGTGGTGAGCCTGCACCACAGTCCCCCCCTCAGTCCCCACAGGAAGACAAACCCATGTTGCTCATTCGGGCTGAGCCTGACCGGATCCCATGGGTAGAGAGTAGACCCAGTCACCTAGTGCTTGCTGACGAGCCCCTCCCTCAGGCCTGGCTCCAGGGTGGGTAACCCACGTCCGGGCAAGGGTCACAGAATTCCTTGATATATATTGTCCATCAAGTCTTTGGAATCCCTTTTGTCTGGCCTGTCATCTCGAACCAGATGAACCACAAGATCTGCCTTGGGAGACCAGGGGCAAATATAATTGCCCCTGACAGCATAACTCCTATAGGATCCTTAAGGCACACAAACTCCTCCACCATGATAAGGTGGCAATTTAATGAAGAGTAAGGAGAAACTCAGACTTTAGGCAAATATGTCTTATTTTGATTTTCCTTCAAGATGCATTTAGTTTAAATAAGCTTGGGCTTAAATACATTGAAAAGAGTGATTACAGTATTATGTTAGTAATAAAAGCCACTATAGAAGCAGATCTACATTCAAAGTTATAGATTCAAATTCAGCCTAATAAATGATTATCTTTCTATTAGGGATTTTTTTTTTTTGCTCAGTGCTCATTCTATAAACTAAATTGTTTAAAAAAATAGTTCAAGTACAAATGAGTAATAATTAGTACAAACTGTTGGCCCATTTGGACAGCAGACATAACTTTACCATTCAAATGCCGACTCAACAAAGCTTCACACTTTATCTGCTCTTTAAGGGCTGGTAGAAATAGAAAAACTGAATAGCTGAAGTGAAACTGTACGATAACAGGAAGTATCTTTGTGAATTTTATATTTGTGCACTTGAAATGCCCCTAAGAAAATATAGATATCTACGGTATGTTTAACAGTTTGAGGGGAAATGTAGATATAAACTCAGGAATTCATCTGGAGAAAAGGAAGTAAATAAAAAAGCAGAAAACCAAAAAAAAAAAAAAAATCAGGGAGAGGAAATACCAGGTGATATAAGAGCAGCAGTGCAGAGCACTGTTTGTTTCTCAGTCTTTCTTTTCTCTGACGTACTTCAGTATCTGTGTGTTTATACATCCTGATGTCCTCTATATTTGTTCTCATTTGTTTCAGTGGAACAACTTTACATAATTGATTGTTAAACTAACAGCAACTAACAGGCAAACATCAGCTGTAAAACTAATAAAAACTAACATGGAAGCATTTCCACATTAATACTGTAAAACTAAATATAGCAACATTAATTACTTAATGTTGAATGATAGGCAGTATAAAACTGCTACAAATGGATACTGAAATTTACTTCAGTAATTAATTGTAGCTGTAACAATAAATTGTGTTTTTAGCTGCTGGTGTACAATAAATTATAACAAGTGCGTACATGAGAAAACATTGACAGTATTGTGTAATTTCAACTGTAATTCATGAAAACACATGGTTGTTTTAAAAGTTAAGAGTAAAAGTCATACAGATACATAAAACAAATAAACGTTTTTGAAATTACATTAGTCTATGGCTAAACTCCATCTAATGATAAACAGATGTTCAGCTTTTCAAGAGGTTGTTATACCACCACGTCACACGGATCAGGAAAACTGCTAGAATTTTATGACTTACATCTTATCCAATTTGTGCCTCAATGGCAGAGTAAAACTACAACACAGCATGTTTTTAGTTGCACAAACATGTAGGTTTTATTGTTAAACACGGGGAAATTTGAGCCGCAGCAATTTCTCTGTTAAGCAAACATTTAAAATAATGCAAGAATATCGTAGCTTACTCTTGTCAAGTGAAATACATGATGATGAAAAGCATCGGACTGTCACACCAACAGGGACTGTAGTTGAGCTGGTTCCCCTTCTGAAGCTCAAAACTTTCACTCTTTTTGAAGTAATTCTATATGATTTTGTATATATGTGGGAATTTGTGTCCATTTAGTCTGTAGAGCAATGAGGTCAGGCTGATGTTGGACAAGGAGGTCTGGCTCACAACCGTTGCTCCAGTTTGTCCCCAAGGTGCTCAGTGGGGTTGAGGTCCGGGCTCCGTGTCTTCCACACTGAGCTCATCAAACCATGTATTTGTAGTATTGTACGGTACTTGCTTTGACGCATGGGAGCACAGTCCTGTTGGAACACACTGGCCCTTTGTGTTGCCACAAAGTTGGGAGCACATTTTCCAACATGTCTATGTCCTGATAGGCTGAAGTACTCATCACTGCCCAAGTCATCCATTATCTTTTACCTGCTTCTTCCTTTTTGTGTCACGGGGATCACGAATGTCCATATCCAGCAGTCACTGCGCGAGAGGTGGGGGACACCCTGGACAGGTCGGTTGCAAGTCCATCTCACGACAAACAAGACACTTAGGGATAATTTAGAGTTACCAATCAGTCTAACATGCATGTTTTTGGTCTGGAAACCAGAATACCCAGAGAAAACCCACGCATGCACAGAGAGATCATGCGAACTCTACCCAGAAAGGCCCCGCGGCCAGGATTCGAACCGGTGACCTGCTTGCTGAGAGGCGGCAGCTCTACCAACTGCACCACCTAGCCCAAACCCCAATATAGAAAAAATTAACAGGTGTGACCAAATACTTTTGTCCATTGTGCTCGGGTTTGCAGTACACATAATGTAAAGCTGACTGTGGCTCCAGGTGACGTAAACTTCAGCTCCCTCCAACTGAAACGTCAAAGTGTCCTTGGATTTATTGAACCTCACACAAACCACAACAAGCTTTTCAGTACTGGAGAGTTATATCAGTGAAACCGGCTCTTTGTTCGGTCAGTTCTGGTTAAAAGTAAGTTTTTATTCATTAATGTTTGACTTTAGTCATTTCTAATAGCTGAACACACACACTGACAGCTCTGTGCGCACCCACTCCCTCCACCTTCTCGATGTTTCATCCATTTTATCTAACTTGGACTGTACATGTATAATATTTAGCACTCCTGTTTATTTTGTTATTGAAGTTTTTTTTTAGCTGTTTACAGTATTTGTAAGTTATCTCCTCTTTTGGCTGGTAATTAGAGGAACACAAGTATTAAACCTGCATGCGTTTTCGTAAAATAAAAATAAAATATAAGAAAGGAGCGGTTTAAATCACAAGTTTGATGATGATAGATTAACACAAGGCCAGGAAGTGAATGAATTATCAGAAAAGGAAATAGGGAGGAAAGGAGGCTTCGGAGAGGAAGGAAAATGAGGAGATGGAATGAAGAGGAGACAGGAAGTGGCGGTGACGTTAAAAGAGTGGGAGGAATAGATAAATCACTTTCTGGAAGCTTTTCTATATCAGGATTGGTCTGAATCACACATAATGCACATTTGGGCTTAAGATTTAAACCAACATTAGAAATAACATTAATCTAAAAAGACCATTCACTGCTAGAGACACTAGATACTGCAGGAAGAACAGTGGAAACGTCACTTTAAGGATAAAAAAAAGTGAAGGGCCTTTCTGTGCACTGGAGAGATTGACAGTGAAAAGCTGGTCCCAGTTACACTGAGTTCGTATCCAGAACAAATCCAATGAAAATAGTTTGGCACATTATGAAACAAACTGGAAAAATTACAAAGGAGCTCCAAAAATCCCAGATGAAGCGAAGATGAAAAGATGAAGTATGCTCACTTTACAGCGTTGTTAAAATGAGATGAGAATGAAAAACATTTTGGTCGCATCAAATTGAAAACCTTTTTTTTAAATGTATAGAAAACATTTTAAGTCACATTTAAGTTTTTCTTTTGTACCATCTCTACTTTTACTTTTAGTGGTGGCGTGTTGTGACTGTGCTGTGACCACTGGCATGTCCGTGTGTTTGCCGCGACGCTCGGAGCAGTGAGGCCAACAGGTTCAGAGCAGTTTTAGGAGCGAGAGCAAAACACTGAAAACATCTTGATGAAAGCCTTCAGTGTCTAAACTACAACCTGCTATTGTGGTTTGCCTTCTATATGGGATGCTGGCTGGACGACACACAGTCATACGAACGACTGCAGGTCTAGTTCGGCCTCCTGTGGTTCTCGGTGGTCATTAGTCAACTTTAGGAGTTCAGACAGAAAAAAAAAAACTCACACAGCTGGACAAGGCCACTATTGAGCTTCTGAGTTTGTCTTTAGAAAAAGCTTTGGAAAGTATGAAGTGTTTTGAGGAGGCAAACATAAATTTGTGTCCATGAAATCCTTGCTGTTGAACTCATTTTCTGCAGAAGGCCATAAAAGGAACAGTGACAAACATTACACTCACTCCCTAAAGCACACGATGCTGCTAATCTGAACAATGAGGATCAAAAATATGCAAAAAAGACTGTAAGGACATGTGTTCTGGTTTGTGTTGGGAGACGTTTTTAGATTCCAAGGACAGTGTTGGCATCCTGTTTGGCTTTCTATTGTCCCTGCTGTGACAACACACCACAGTCTTCAGAACAGGAACTGATGCTAAAAGCAGGAGAACGGTGACCTGAAACTCAAATGTTGCACGACAAACGACATATGAACCACATCCAAGCAAGGCTTGCGATTATAGGCCGCAGCAAAGAAAAAGTCTGCAGATTTTCAGCTTCAAGACATAACACACGGATTAGTTTGTCCGTAAAGATTTAACACGTGTGAGTTGGTATGATCAACAGCTGCTCTCTGGCTGGAAGAAAAATCTGCTGAGTGCTCACCCTTCATGTCACATGCTTAACCCCGAGCAACATGCTTTAACATGGAGGGTGTAGTTGCTCTTTAGTGCCATCTAGAGGACAGCCTGAGTACATCCATCCATCATTTATACCTGCTTTCAGTGGTCACTGGTGTCCATATCCAGCAGCCACCCTGGACAGGTCTCCAGTCCATCACAGGGACACCTGAACACAACAGAACATCAATACGAGGCGTTTCAGACTGAAAACATTGCCTCAGACTACTTTGCGGTCTCCATAAATACTTCTACACAGTAAAACCTGGAAGTCAGACAACAAAAGCCACCCATGAAACACACAAAAGTAGATCTGATTATTTAAAAAAATTTATTTGTATGTACTTACATAGTGGTGTCAAAAGAGTATGCACCAAAATGTCACATAGACTCACAATTACAAAGTAAATGCTCCCCCCCCCACCCCTTTTCAATTACAATTACTGAAAAACAAAAAACTATGTACAGAGTAGACCGTTTGTTGACAAGTACACTAACTTACAGTCACAATGACTTAAACAAGGCATCCGCAAATAAAATAAAAAGGTTGCACTGTCTTGGTGCTTTCAACTTTAAATTGCTTTTCCACGCAGAAGAAAAAACAATCTTGCGCATTCTCTCGATACAGTCCAGCAACAAGGTGTTTTCAGAATGTGCTTAGAAAAAAGGAAAGCATTCCTGCTTTAAAAAGATTAACAAAAGGTTTCATTTATAAAAAAATTAAAAAAAAGGGAAAGTTAAACTGCTAAGTGAAAGTCTTCTCCTCAAAACTCATGTTCTACACGAGAGCTTCTTAAAATCGCAGAGGAACGCTGACGGGGCTGCACGTAAGTCCTGGTTGTTTTCCTGCCGTCATATTTTACAGGTGGAAAGTCCATGAGCTCCAGAAACCCAGATATATTTCCTGACATGATCATGTACAGACGTTTTATCAAGACAAGCACCAAAACAGGAATGGGGAAAAAAATAATAACGGCATAATCACAAAGTACTCATGTAACCAGCAAGATGGGAAAAAAAATTAACTTCTGAGTGGACACTAAAGTAAATGGAAAATGTTTTATGTAAAAATAATCAGTAAGAGCAAAATAATCCGTTCCTCAGCTTGGCAGTGGGTGAAGTGACTCACAACTGACCCTGAACAAACTCCGGCTGAGATTTCTTCAGAGAGGAACTTGGATCACGGTACCAACACATTCAGACTAGATGACCCATTTTCACTGCACTATGACGCTGACGTTGAGCTTACACAAAATGTTAATGCCCACTCATTCATTCATCTTTATGCTATGGAACTGTCATCACCCAGCAAAAAAAAAAAGGTGATGTCTTCATTAACAGATACAGGAACTGCGTGAACGATCTTCAAGCTTAATCAAAAAAAGCTGAAGCTGCCAGATGGAAAGAGATGCTGTACAAGTGCCCGACTGCAGGAATGGAGGAGCAGCTTCTAAAATGTTTAGATGCTAATACAAAAAAAAAAAAAACATGTCTGTGGATTAGTTCTTCCTGCAGCATCTAGAGTAATTAATGGAAACTGCAGCGCTACTTAACGAGGCAGGGAGTGGCAAACCTGCCTCCTTTTATGGTCAAGAACTAGAAGTTCACTTCAACTGGACCAATCAAAAATCATTGTATGGGTGTGTTGTGAGAACCCAACACAAACAGCACAAAAAAAAACCTATACAGATGATCTTAGTTCAACTGATCTTTGAGCATACATATAGTCTTTGTGACGTCTGCTTCGGCGTGAAATTACTTTAGTGAGGTAAAGATTGACCTTTTTGTACAGAATGTGTCTCGGGTGTATCTGCGGTAGCGTGAGACCAGTTGCTCCCTCTTGGATAGTTTCGCTCTTCCTTTATTCGCTTTTCGTCTTTTTGCTGTCGTTTCCATTCTCCTCAACTTCAGTCCCTTCTGCCTCTTCCTGGTGCTTCCTCTTCTTTGTGTCGTCTGACTGAGTGGGGTGAGGCCCGAACGTGACGATGACGCAAGTCATGTTGTCACATCCTGTCCCGTCTCCAGATGTGTCGGGTGCCAAACAGTGGTCCAACAACTGGAGGAAATTGAAATAAGAAATGACCAACACTGAGAATGTTTAGTTTGTAAAAAGGCTATGAGGCAGTTTTGCGTTTACCTCCTCAACTATGGACGTGAGGGGTCTAACTTGGCCATCTTTGTCTGGTTTGATCCTCGCACTGATGAAGTCCACCACCTCCTGACTGCTTAAAACATTCCTGCAAACACATTCATAGAATCAACACTTAAAAGACGACAGATTTATAGTCTTGAGTGATTTTTGTCTGTTCTTGAAAGTACGCAGTCTTTCAAACTCACCATATGCCATCGCAGGCGATGACCATGAAGTCATGTTCCTCGTTCAGCGTGAGGACTTTGACATCGGGCATAGCAGAAATCATCTGCTCCTCCGGTGGCAGGGACTTGTTCCTTTTATAGAAGTGGTCACCTGACGGACAAGATTCACATTTAGAGTTTAGTCAGTGCAGAGCAGGATACTGAGCACAGCATCTACTTTACATAAATCAAACAGTTCGTTCAAGTTGATCAGAAATGCATAAATAAGGAGTGCTCAGAGAGGATACTCCTGCTAAGTCACCAACCAATGGCTCTGGAGAGATTCAGTCCACCATTGACTCGTCCATCCATGGTCACTTTCCCGCCAGCATTTTTGATGCGAACCAGTTCCACTTCGTCTTCTGGCTTGTGGTCGTAAGACATGTCAACAGCTTTTCCTACAGCAGCACAGAGAGAGCGCTTATGTTTAACGCACACTAATTGAAGACTCTTGAAATATTTATGCCCTAAAAATATTTACATTTATTCCATAGTACTTGTGACCTTGTCTGCTGCTGTGATAATCGAGTTTCCCTTCGGGAATCAATAGTTTCTATTCAGCTGCATTTTGACCACAGAAACTTTTTCAAGACTCGTTTGTCTCAAACAAACAAACATAAAAATTAACTACCGGTACCCAAAAACCCTTCCAAATAACAACATAGCTTCTCATTTTATCAGATGATCATAAAAAGTTCTCATAGTTTTTACTCTTTAATCTACTGGAGCTTTTCATGGTTATCAGCACTGTACCTGTATCCACACCAGGTTTCACAAGTACCGTATTTTTCGACCTACAAGTCATGTTTTTTTTTGTATAATTTACACGCCCTGTGACTTATACGCTGAAGCAACGTATTTATAGATCCCCCCCCCCCATATTTATAAACAAATCTTTGGCTGAGATATGACCGTTTTCATCCATTCTGATTGAAAATATAGAACATTACCATTTTCAGCCGACAGATGACACTCGAGCAGTATGGCATGCCCTTGTATCATGTAATAGATAAAAGTGGCTATTAATGACACAATCAGCTTGCCACAGCCTGCCACTTTCATACAGCTCGCCTGGAGCAACCGTCAAATCAGCTTCATTTTGCTGTGCCGCTCAGGCAAAATGTAGCTAATTTGACCATTGAAGTGCATTTATTAAGTAAAAGTTCAACTGAGACACACCTTTACTATAAAGTTGAGCAACAAATACCGGTAATTGTTTTATGTGCTTATCTTGTTAAATTTCAAAGAAATGCACAGCAAATCCTCTCGTGCATGTGCCTACTGCCGCGTATCGGCTTTTGAAATACAGCTGATCTGATGGTCAAAGTGCATTTATTAAGGAAAAGTTAAGACTGAGACACACCTTTGCTACAATTTCAAGCAAACAATTATTTTTAAGTGTTAATCTTGTTCTTGTTAAAAGTCCTCCCATGCACGCTCCCGCGGCCGCCATTCGGCAGCCAATCGATTTTTGGCACAACACCGGCCCACATTTCCGGGTTGTCTAGCAGTGATGCGTAACAAACGCCATGTGTCAGCGGTGACACGCAACAGATGCGACTTATACGGCAAAGCGACTTATTTGTGTTTTTTCAATCTTTATTAGACATATTTGGACCGATGCAACTTATAGGGTGGTGCAACGTGTAAGGCGGAAAATACGGTAATCGTTTTAGTTGATATTCCTTCAACCTTTATTTATACAGATAAATCTCATTGAGCCTCGGGGACTCATTTACAAGAGACCTGAAAAGTGGTGGCTATAGCGGAGTCAAATGCCTTGACTGGCTGTTCTGAAGGCAAGAATCACTACAGTAATCAAAAAGCAACACTTGAGCTCCTGACTGAGGTTACAGTTGCTATCACAGTTTTATCAACATTTGACATCGAAGCCCTTTAATAAGAAAATTTTTCCAATTTCATAGGGCCAAAAAAAGTGGGTCATGTTCAGAAGACCCATGTTTCTAAACTGTCTGTTAATTTTATAATTCGTAACCAATATGCCATAATTCAACAGCTGCATCAAAAATGTATACATGTAATCAAATATTGTGGGTTTACCTCGTTCAGAGACGACACAGCGAGAGTCACCAGCGTTGGCCACAATCAGCTGCTTCCCTCGGATCAGTGCTACAACAGCTGTGGTGCCGCTGTCTGAGCCGGGCTGAGGACGGAGAGAATAGATACAGGTCAGATTTTCTGCTTCAAATTACAGTACAATTAATATTCTAATAGGGTCAATTATATATACCGGTACTGTATATACATTTTTTTTTAAAACATCACTTGTAGGTCATTTTTCTACTTTTACTGCGAAATAGAAAACTCAGGTGTAAGCTGTGGTTACAGGTTCTGAATCTAAGCAGACTTTCTGTGTTTGTGTTGGATAATTTGCTTTTTGTGCTGTGATCTAACTCGGATTAAAAACAGATTAAAAAACAGGGGTCATGGCTGAAGCTGATTTATACAATGCCAATGGCAGCTGTACGTACTAACAGTAATCTATCCAGCTACTTTGAATTGAAACGTGGTACGAGGCAGGGATGCCCACTCTCGCCACTCTTATTCGCGATTGAACCACTCGCAGTGGCCTTGAGGAATAGTCCAGAAATTAAAGGTATCAACCGGTTTGGCACTGAACATAAGGTTTCCCTATATGCTGATGATACACTTCTTTATATTTCAGATCCCTTGTCTAGTATTCCTGAGTTACTTCTTTCACTTCAAAAATTTGGAAACATATATGGCTATAAGTTAACCTTCAAAAAAGTGAATTGATGCCTGTGATCCCAATAGAGGAGCAGCATATGGGTCCAGTTCCTTTCAAAATCAGTTCTGTCAAATTTAAATACCTTGGTATTTGGATTACTCACAGCCACAAAGATCTCTATAAAGCAAACTATCTGCCTCTTCTGGTGAACCTTAGGAAAGACATTGCTACATGGACATCCCTGCCTCTATCCCTGGGGGGTAGGATCAATGTGATCAAGATGGCAATATTACCCAAACTACTCTATCTATTTCAGAACATACCAGTTTTCCTCACTAGGACCTTCTCCAATCTAAATAGTGAATTGTCGTCGTTCATTTGGAATAAAAAGCATCCACGAATAGGCAGTAAGATGCTGCAGATACCCTGTGGTCTTGGTGGTTTGTCACTCCCCAATTTTTTATATTATTACTGGGCGGCTAACATCAGAGCTTTACTGTATTGGTTGAGAGAGGACAATCCGGCTCCTACCTGGGTAACTTTAGAGAGGAATTCAATCACATCTAGCTCTCCCTCTGCTTTAGTCTGCTCCCAGTTACCGTTCAATAAACCAGTGTCAACTTATACGTCTAATCCAGTGGTAACTCACACAATAAAAATCTGGAATCAGTGCAGGAGGTTTTTTAATAAGACAGAATTATCATTATCTGCTCCAATATCAAATAATCACATGTTTGCTCCCTCACTAATAGACTCTGCTTTCAATATTTGGGGTTCAAAGGGAATAACTTCTCTATATGATCTTTATATAGACAATAGATTTGCCTCATTTGAACAGCTAACACAGAAATTTGACATCCACAAGTCACAGTTTTTCAGGTATTTACAATTGAGACATTTTGTAATGTCAAACTCTGGATGCTTTCCTCTACGTCCTCCAGCTTCTCTTTTAGATGAAATTCTGATGTGTAAGTCAGTAACAAAACGTTCTATGAGTAAAGTTTATTCCTTGCTCAGCTCATATAATGATACCAACTTAGACTCTTAAGTGTAAGTGGGAGACGGACTTGGAGGAATCCATTTCAGACACAGTTTGGCAAATTTTTTTGAAAACATCTATTCGTCCTCAATATGTTTGAACCATGTTGTAGTTCAATTCAAGGTAGTACATCGTCTACATTGGTCTAAGGACAGATTAAATGTCACATTTTTGTCATCTGTGTATGTTTCCCATATAAGACGAAATTCGTCTCTGCATTTAACCCAACCACCACCAGGTGGTGCAGTGAGCAGCCATAGAAAGTGCCCGGGGAGCTGGGGAAATAGGTGTGCACTCATAGACACCCCAAGGTGTGTAGTTGCCGGGGCTTGAACCTGTGTCCTTCGGGTCCCAAGTCGGCAGCCCTGCCTCTACACCATCTTGGCCCCTAGCAAATTCAAAAGGGACCTCGACCCGACGTGTGACCGTTGCAAACAATCTTCAGCCACACTTTTACACACATTCTGGACTTGTCCAAAGTTACATGGATACTGGCAAGGCATCTTTGACACTTTTTCAGGAATATTTGGACAAACTGTTCATCATAGGGGCGGCTGTGGTAATGGCAGTCGTTCCCCGATCGGAAGGTTGGCGGTTCGAATCCCGGTTTCCCACACCATGTGTCATTGTGTCCTTGGGCAAGACACTTAACCCCGAGTTGCTCCCGGTAGGACTGGAAAGCACCTTGCATGGTAGTCTGCCGCTACCGGTGTATGAATGTGTGTAGCATTCAATGTGTGTAGCACTTTGAGATTTTCACTAATGAAAAGTGCGTTATAAATTGAATTCATTATTATTATTATTCATCCATCACCACTCATCTCTCTCTTTGGGGTGGCTGCAGCAGAGGCCTCCTTCAGCAAACATCAGAGGTCTGTGTTAGCTTTCTGCTCTCTACTGGCTAGAAGACTCATTCTTTTTCGATGGAAGGATCCACATCCTCCAGTATATAGACACTGGTTAAGAGAGGTTATGTCTTACATCCATTTGGAGAAGATAAGATATACTGTTAGAGGATCTGTAAACACATTCTATGATATCTGGCAGCCATTTATATCCTACGTAGAAAAAATTTCAGCAGATAAATTTGTGTAAAGGCCAAATGTCGGCTCCTTTTACAAACCTGTGCTTTGTATTGATTGATGTCTGAATATAAGGTGGATACTTGTTGGGGTAGTTGATCCAGTATAGGAGGGGAGGTGAGGTGGGGGAAGGGTTTTTTGCTGTATGTGTCTTTGTTATTTGTTTGTCTTACATAAAAAAATTTAAAAAAAACTTTGTTCAAAAAAAAAAAAAAACGGGTCGACATAAGCATTTTTTGTTTGTTTGAGGCAACCTGTTTTCTTCTACGACAACCACATCTCACCTCGGGGTTGATGGGTGGACAACCAAGTGAAACAGACATGGATTAAAGCTGCTATATGTAACTTTTCTAAAATATATTTTTAACATATTTCTTCACTCTGTCACCATCTCCTGACAGACTGATGTTAGACAGGTAATCTCTGAAAAAAAAACTATAGTCCCCTTGCTTCTCCAGGTGGTACTAAAAGCATTTCTAAAAACCCACAGTGACCCGCCGTTAACCAGCCAATAAAAACAGAGTTTTTAACCAGCCAATAAAAACAGCTTCTCACGCCCCTAACCCACGCCCCCGCCTGTCCCAGCCCCAGCGCGCATCCGCGCACGTTCTCGTTCAAAGGATTGCAAAGCGATGCAGGACTGTTTTGTATTAAATGTATTAAATTGTTGTTTTGTAATAAACACAAATGTATTAAATTCCCCTTCTTCATCCCCGATCTGGACTTTTATTTTGTTTTTTTGCCAAAAGTCAAGTGATCGCTTCCTCCTCCGCTGACTCCATGACTGAAATGATGAGGAAATGAATGAATTTGTCACGAGCGAATTAAACTCGGATTCAACGTGGCTGCGCGAGGCTCTGCGCGAGGCTCTGCGCGAGGCTCTGCACGAGGCTCTGCAGATTTCCTGGTGTTCTGGACCAGCGCTCCATGTTTTTATTTTATTTTTTAGAATGTTTTATTAACATATAAACACCGAACATCGCAGCGGCTGCACACATGCGCGTTCATGAGACAGGACATGCAGTGGAGGCGGAGCTATGGGGGCTGAGCTGCAAACGTGTCTCTGTTCAAAAACTTTCTAAGTTCCAGCGTGTTCAAAAACTACATATAGCAGCTTTAAAGTTTTCAGGTGCTAGAAATTTCAGTTTTGTCATCTTTTAAAATGGGGGGGCATGTTTTATTGAAGTCTTTTAAAAGCCATAGAATCTGATGATACAGGAATTAAACTGACGCTCCAAACACATCAACATTTAATACAAAGTTAGATTTTAGATACGAAAGTCCTGGGAGGTCGGGGCTTGGAGGAGGGGGTGATAGTGTGTCAGTTCTCGGTATCCCCCCAGGCTGCAGTGAATTGGTCATGTTTAATTTGTAGACGTTTAATAATTTATTACATGAGTTTTCACCTGCAGTTTATCTCTGCTGCTCACCGTGAAGCATAGAACACGTCACGCCCTGCTCTGATGGGGGGAAATGTGGCTCTGGTTCTCTTTATTGGTTGAAAGCAGCACCAGTATCATCATTAGATTGGATGGGTTTTAACAAGACCACAACAAAACACTTTTCCTTCCTCCTCAATTTTATAAATGATAGAAATCTGTCCTAGCCGTGTTCAAAATGACAGAAAACTGTTGCAGGAGCAACAGATTTAATCTAGATTTTAACAACACATATTTTAACAACACAACTTTAATCCATTTTTAGGTGCAAGTTGGAGAAAAAAAATTCAGTCAAAATATTTTTTTCTGCTTTAATACACTGCAAGTGCCCCTCATGCAAAGCCTGATGATAAGGAAGCGGATAAGGAGGAGGAAGTTTCACTCGAGCAACTCCTGAGAGTCTGCTGCTCAGGAGCTGGGAAATTCCAAGTCCACGAGACAGTTGACCGAGAACATTTGTATAAAGTAAACTATGTCTATAGTGCTCATTAATACTTATATACTTATTAAATTAACATTTACTTGATATTTTTGGCCTTCTTTATTTCAAAGGTTGCGGACAACAAAAGATTTGGTGGACAACCAGATTTTGTCAAGATTGTCCACTGGACAATTTCATTATAGCTAACCTTATACCGGTACATGTATACCGTATTCTCCGGTGTATAATACGCACTTTTTTTGCTCATTTGAATATCCTGCGTATTATACACCGAAGCGTATTATCTATGGATTTTTTCCCATATTTTTAGACCCATTTTTAGCTCTGATTCGCCGTTTTTCATTTTGGCCAAAAATGGTGCAGTACCAGTTTCGGCCGCTATGGGTGCTAATGCGCCCTGTAGTCTGTTTATTCAAACTGTTTAAATTCATGCTGAATAGCAAATGTTATTCCAAAATGTTATTCATGAAGGATTTCTCTTCTCAAACCTGCAGTGAAGATTCAGTGACACTGTTTATCTCGTTTTAGTTTGAGCTCAGGACAATCTCCTCAGAAGAGACTTTTGTTTTTGTCCTAATTAATAATCAGATGAATAATATCTGTTTTTGCTATTATCATTAACATAGGTCCCATATGTGACACTTTAATGACGTTGTTTTAACCAAACCAACAGGTTAACAGTGTTGTGTGTAGTGTTAAGATCAGTTTTTATCATAAAATGCTGACATCTGAAACTAACACTTTATCTTTCTGACAATTTGTAATGTTTGATTCAAATTAAAAGTAATAAAAGTATTACTGTCCCTTCAGGAATAACTCCCAAAAAGTTCATTACTGACCCCGGAATTACACTGCACGCGGCTCCGCCCCGCTGCGGTCCGCATGTCGCAGCTGACGTGAGTCCTCGCCCACTGCCTCCGCTCCCCTAAGGTCCGCCTGGATGCGCCGCTCCAAGACACGTGCGAGATCGCGCGATAAATCAAGTGATAAATAAGTAAGTCAGAACAAAACAATTCATTCGGTGGAAAGAAGGAGAACAACTGTAGAGAGACTGCTGCCTTGATCTTCTCTCGTAAATGAGCTACATGGTTTGAGCAACAGGAAGTGATGTTTACATTTCAGAATAAAATACTTTTTTATTTATTTATTTTTGTATTGCGTTATTAGGTGTAGTCATAGTCATAAATATAATAGTTTAGTCATAGAATAGTCATAAATGATAGTTTGACAGCATTTTTGTACAAATAAATCCGTATAGAGCTAGGATTAGTCCGCCCGTGGTGATTTTATTTTGTAAATACGGAAGTTGTGCTCGTTCCTTTTCCTGTTGGTGCGACGTAATCTTCAAAAGTTGACTCCGGCACAGCTCCGTCATCCGGCAGAAATAGAAAAATTTCTAATTTTGACGGACTGCCGTCCGCTCTCCGCAGCTCGCCGCCGCCGTGCGGAGCCAGTGTAAATTCTGTCATTGATTATAATGGGTGCGTATTTGCTGCGGAGGTCGGACCGGAGCGGGGCGGAGCCGTAACGCATGTAGTGTAATTCCGGGGTGAGAGTTATCAGAGAAGTGTTTCTGAGGTCACGGTTGTATCACTGCAGTTTCAATGGGTTTGGCGCCATCTAGTGGCCATAAAAAAGACTGTCACGCCAGCGCGTATTATACACCGAAGCGTATTATCTAAGGGTTTTTCTGATTTATTTCCAAAAATATGACAAAGCGTATTATACACCGGAGCGTATTATACACCGAAGAATACGGTATATAAAATAAAAATAAAATTAAAAAAATGCTGCTACTATTCTGTGGTGTTTAAATTGTGCAGAACCAGAGACAAAAATGTTGCCTAATTAAGACTACAGTATACCTACTCATGTCCATATGTGACCGGTCCATCTGTGATTTTTGAACGGCCAGCGGGAGGAGAAAGAGTGACTGGTCTGTGTGCCCATTTCATGGAAATGTTTTGTGAACAAGCTTTCTGTCTAGCGAAGGAAAACAAGTCACTATGAGAAGTCCAACTTTATGCTGCTCCTGTCCTTAAAGACATGAAGTCAGAAGCATTGTGGAACAAGAGGCATGGAGCAAAACTCAGCTGCGTTGTGGAGCGAAACACACTCTAACTCATGAAGGAAATCTCCCATTTTCAAAACATGACAAACTGTTTAACACTTCTTTATGTGGTTAAATAACAGCTTTTGTTAAATGCAAACTTGTTGTGCGTCATCATCCATCTCCCAGCTTCTGTAATAAATCTGTTTGCTGTCATTTAATCCTGCAACTGTGTGGTCTCAGACCAGCTGTCGTCGACACTTCATCACATTACTGAGCCACAAAGCCGATCTAAATTTCAAACGTCAGCCTATTCAGTTCTGTTACTACGTTGCTTCATGGCACTACGACAGGTTGGTGGTGAAACCCCCAACCCCACTGCCTTGGTTCATTCAGAAATCAGAGGAGGCCCGAAGGCATAGAGCTTTTCATACGTTCATGGCATGAAGTCCAGTTTATTTATTAAGTGACATAACACATTCTCTTTCTACAAACCTCTTCTTTGCCATCCATTCCAGGCACACACATTTCCCCTTCGTCTTCATCCTCAGAGTCCTCCTCTCCCTCCTCTGTGTCCTCTTCTAACTCAGTGCTGTCTTCATCTTCTTCATCACTTCCATCCTAAAGAGGAAAAAATAAAAATAACGGTAAAAAATGATTTACAGAGTTATTCAGTGTGAACTTTCGCAGCCTAACACAATGCTTTATTCTGGTCTTCTCACCTCTTCGTTACTGCCCTCCTCCTCCTCCTCCTCCTCCTCCTCTCCCTCTTCAGATTCTTCACTGTCATCAAAAAACCTGGATTTGGAATCTCCTTTAGCCTTAGAAGAGGAGCAGGAAGGTCCGGCGTCTCCTTCAGTCTTAGTAGCTTTCCCCTCTCCGTTAGAGCTTCCTGACTCTCCACCATCAACTACTAGAGCGGAGGGGTAAAGTAAAATAAAATAAATTTTAAAAAGGCAGATTTTAAGTACGTTTTGGTAATGCTACAGAAGAATAGACCCCTGCCCTGAATACCATGTCCATACCTGAACTACTCCCTTCACTTCCTGTTTTCCGACAGGCTCTCAGCTTCGACTCACATGTCGCTCCTTGTCCTTCCTTCACCTTCTCATCGCTCTCCTTCTCGTCCACTTCTCCATTCACTCCTTCTTTCTTCTGCCCCTCAGCATCTTCTCCTTTATCTTCTGAAGCCCCAGCATCTGAGCAGGATGCCTTCTTAGCTGCCCCACTTAAAAAAGGTAAATATAATAAACCAAAATGCAATAGTTTACCAGCTCTGTTTACCACAGCAATGATGACCCTGGTAACAAAAAGTCAACATGAAGGTTTGTTGGATTACCTGGCGGCTGCAGCGTGTTTGGCAGCATTAAGGTTCTGGCCGTAGCGAACCAGCAGCTCTTCAATGGTCATAGTGGCCTCCTCGTGGAGCAGAGCTGCCTCCTCTGTGTCCACTAAGAGGACAGAAAAGAAGAATCACTCACAGTCATCCAAAAAAACTGGCATCCTACTCTTCTCTCTCATGCTTGTACTATACTGTGTGCAATTTGGTGTAGCTCATATATGTCAAACTCAAGACCCGGGGGCCAAATGTGGCCCTCGTAGACATCTTATATGGCCCCCCAAGATGATAAGTGATACGTAAAATTCTTCTATCTCTTGAATTTTTTTCAGTAATCTTTGATTATGGTGTTGAAAGCACAATAGAGAACATCAAATGAGACTAATCAAACTCTTGTTGAGGAACCTGTGACCAACAAAAGAGGTTGGGTATTAGGGATGCGCGATATAACCGGTACACGGTAGAAACGATATAAATTTAGCCTACGATAGAGATCTGTCTTCTACCGGCTAACCGCAGAAAATCAGAGTTGTCAGATTTAATCTTTACTTTTTTTGTTTAAAACTGTGCATAAGTGGTGTTGAAGTTTACAATCAGAGTTGTCAGAGATAATCGATACTTTTTTTGTGTTGAAAACTGTGCGTAAGCGGTGTTAAAGTCTTTTCTTCGAGTGCTAAGTTGCGAAGCTATAAGCTAACTTCGTCCGGCTTGCCGTAGAGTTGCCATCGGACGCATGCGCAGAACGCTGTGTTCCGTCGAAAGTTTTTTTTTTTTTTGTCGAAAGTTAAAGTAAGCGTTGGTCAGCTTTAAATCAGAGTTGTCAGATTTAATCTTTACTTTTTTTTTTGTTTAAAACTGTGCATAAGTGGTGTTAAAGTCTTTTCTTCGAGCGCTAAGTTGCGAAGCTAACTTCGTCCGGCTTGCCGTAGTTTTGCCATCGGACGCATGCGCAAAACGCTGCGTTCTGTTGAAAGTTTTTTTTGTGTGTAAAGTTAAAGTAAGCGTTGGTCAGCTTTAGAGAAACCTGCCCTCTGATCTGTGAACAGAACGCTGTGTTGTGTGATTTTACTGCGAGACCCTCTGGTCAAAGCCACAGAGGAAACTGGTTGTCTTGTCAGCTCTCCTTAAAGCTGAAGACGCCGCCCTCTAGAGGGTTGGAGGGTGAAGTGTTTTCAGTGTAAAATTCTGCTGTTGTTCGTTTGGCAATATTGGAAACTGTTAAGAGTTAACAACATATTCTTTAGTTTAAAACTTATGGCTAAAACTACACAAGATATATTTTGCACTGTTTTGCACTACAAGAAAGAAGCCTAATGCTTGAGTTGTTACTTATTTAAAAACTCTCTGGACCTAGTAGTGAAATTTTCTTAATAGAGATTATTTTGTGGTTGAGCAGTTTTCAAAATAAATTAAGTAAGTAAGTAAGTAAGTAATGTTTATTTCTAGAGCGCTTATCACAGACATAAAATCACAAAGCGCTGTACAACAAAATCAATGGCAAAAGTATACACAGCATAAAACAAGCATAAAATCTACAAATATCAATCAATGCAAAATACAATAAAATCATGACATAAAAGCCTGAGCAAATAAAAGTGTTTTCAGTTGTTTTTTAAAAACCTCAACAGAGTCAGCAAAACGAAGCTGCAGGGGCAGACTATTCCAAAGCCTGGGGGCCACTGACTGAAAGGCCCTGTCCCCTTTAGTTTTCATCCGCGTACGTGGAACATCCAAGAAGTTCTGGGTCTGTGATCGTAGGTCACGGGCAGCAGAGTATTTAGTCAAAAGCTGACAAAGGTATACAGGAGCCTGGCCATTTAAAGCTCTGTACGTGAGCACAAGGACTTTAAAACGGATTCTAAACTCAACTGGGAGCCAGTGAAGTGAATGCAGAACTGGAGTGATGTGGCAGTATTTACTGGATCTAGTGAGAAGTCTGGCAGCTGCGTTCTGTATCACTTGTAGGCGTGATACAGAAGACTTGTCCAGGCAGGTAAAAAGGGCATTGCAGTAGTCTAGACGTGATGACACAAAAGCGTGAATAATGTTCTCCAGTTCAACTGTGGACACCATAGGTCGTATTTTAGAAATATTTCTTAAATGAAAGAAACAAGAACGGGAAATAGTCTTAATGTGAGTCTCAAAACCTAGTGAAGATTCAAATGTGACTCCAAGATTTCTTACTTTTGCTTTGGCTGCTGGGCAGAAAGAGTTAATTTTCTGATTGATTTCAGAGTGAAGGTGACTGGGAGCAGAAATCAAAGTCTCTGTCTTACTGGTGTTTAAAACCAAAAAGTTACTGGCAAGCCAGTCACTTATACGGGACAAGCATTGGACAAGGATGGCTAACATGTCCAGCTGGTGTGGTTTAAATGAAATATACAACTGAATATCATCAGCATAAATGTGGTAGGAGATATCAGAAAAGGATTGAATAATGCTGGCAAGTGGGATAATATAGAAGGAAAACAAAAGCGGACCCAGAACCGAACCTTGAGGCACCCCACAATTTAAGGGGGCATAGTCAGAGGAGAACCTGTCTGTCTTGATGCAGAAAGTTCTGTGCGAGAGGTATGATGTGAGCCAGTCCAAAGCTGAGCCAGAAATACCAGCCAGAACCTGCAGCCTGTTTAATAAGACTGCATGGTCAACTGTATCAAAGGCAGCACTAAGATCCAACAGGACCAACACAGAGCATTTTCCATCATCGGCAGCCATTAACAGATCGTTGTGAACTTTTAAAAGAGCAGTTTCAGTGGAATGGTGTTTTAGAAAACCAGACTGAAGTGGATCAGAAATCTGTAACTGACAGAACCAGGATTTGAGTTGGGTTTCTACAACTTTTTCAAGTACTTTACTGAAAAAAGGTAGTTTAGAGATGGGACGGAAATTTGAAAGGGAGCTAGAATCCAGATTAGGCTTCTTTAATAGAGGGGTCACTTCTGCTGTTTTAAAATAGGATGGGACCAATCCTTTGCTCAGTGAGTTGTTAATTATCATCAACACTGTTGGACCAATACAGTTTAAAGTCTGGACAAGCAAAGATGGGGGTAATATTTCTAATGCACAATTTGAGACTTTCATTTTACCAATTATTGAGGTCAAATCATTTAAAGTAATCGGATTAAAAGATGAAAAAGACTGAGAGCACTGAGGCTCAACGTAAAACGTAGATGCACTTGGAGGTATATTGGATTTCAAGTCCATCACTTTCTTTATGAAGAAGTTGAGGAACATGTTACAGTCAGTGTTTGAGGTTAGAGAAACCTGATGCACTGGGGGAGATACAATACTGTTGATAGTATCAAATAACACTTTTGGATTGTTTTTGTTTAGGTGAATAAGATTGCTAAAATACAATGACCTGGCATCAGCAACTGCCCTATTATAATCGTCAAGGAGCTCCTTAAAATATTCCCGGTGGGCAACCAGACCAGTCCTCTTCCACAAGCGTTCTGTTTTCCGACAAGAGCGCCTGAGTTCTCGAGTATGATTGTTTAACCAAGGTGGACCGTGGTGAACTGGCCCACAACGGGTTTTGTGAGGAGCAATACTGTCAAGAATAGTAAGGCAGTGATCATTAAAAGAGTCAACCAGAAGCTCCACATCAACATCATCATCTGGAGGAGTAAATGAATAAATGGAACAAAATTCATCGACTACAGAATTGTTAATAAAGCGTCTGCGCTTACAGGTAACCTGAGAAATAGTCTCCAAATAGCAGGAAATATTAAAAGAGACAACCTTATGGTCACTGAAAACAACATCTTGTACATCCAGATCATTAAGAGCGAGTCCATAAGTAAAAACCAGGTCCAAAATGTGGCCTGCAGTGTGTGTAGGTTCAGACACATGCTGCAAGAAGTTAAAAGAGTCCATAATATTAAGAAATTCCATAGCAGGAAGGTTTGTTGGATCATCTACATGAAAATTGAAATCCCCAGAGATGATGATCCTATTTAGCTTGACTGTAGAAGATAAAAAATCCTGAAAGTCTGAGAAAAAAGATGAAGCAGGTCCAGGTGGTCGATAGATTAATATGGCATATATAGGTTGAACTTTACCTATTCTGACCATAATCATCTCAAAGGAGTTGTAAGAAGTTGAAGCAATCATTTGACATAAAAAAGTATTTTTATAGATGACAGCAGTACCACCTCCACGGCCTGTCATCCTTGGTGCAGATAAAAAAGAACACCCTTCAGGGCAGAGTTCCAGGAGATGTGAAACATCATTTTCGCGCTGCCATGTCTCAGAAATAAATAAAAAGTCTAAGCCCTCAGAGCAAAATAAGTCGTTTAGAATGAAGGACTTATTGGCAATAGAGCGTGCATTTATTACGGACATTTTAGCGGAGAAAGCTGCTGACCGTGTAGAGGAGTCCACAGCGGCATCAGGATGACGAGGCAAGCTGCGCAGTGAGTCGGGATTCCTCCCGCGGCGAACTTTGGATTTCCACAGCTTCAGGTGACAACCCGTGTGGGAAACTTCTGGGAGTGTTTGTAGTCCGGCATCAACGTATACGAGGTTGAAACGCCTGGCAGCACCTGCTGCAACCACATTTCCGCGAAGTCGACGGAGCAGCACAAGGAAACCGGCTCTCTTCCCCCGCTTCCTTCGCCTGCGAGTCCAGAGCAGGGGCGTATCCACCGGTAACAGAGGAGAGACGCCGGGGGGGACACCGGGTTCCAGCGGTGGTGGAAAAACAACTCCGTTTTGATGACCCTGGAGGTTGACCATCACAGATTTAATCGCCAGTAGTGAGTGGCGATCATATGTCCGCAAGGAAGCCACCCCAGACAGAAACATAACAATAAAATAACAAATGAAGTAAGCAGAGGCCAAGCCAAACACAGGCGCCATCTTGCCACACCCCAGACACTTCCTGTCCTGACTGGACACTTCCTGTCCAATTAAGGTAAAAGGACACCCTTTTTTTATTTCTATTGCAAGTTTTATACCAAAAACATATCACGATATATATCGTTATCGCCACCAATTCACAATACATATCGTGATATGAATTTTAGGCCATATCGCACATTCCTATTGGGTATCTGATTTGTGTTAATGCAGTTTCTGAAACTGGCACTTAGTTTGAAAAAGGTTTAAATTTTGGCTCCCTTTGTAAGCGAGTTTGACACCCCTGGTGTAGATTCCAGCCCTTTAAATCTATCAGAATCTATCAGGTGTGTTCACGGATTTAAAAAAATATTTGTTATCGTTCCAAAATGGAAAATGTCATCTTCTGATTTTCTTCATCATGTACAGAGAACTTTAATGAAAGTTTCTTAAACCCGGACTATGCTATACTAATAAAAATACAAATAAATGTTATTGTCAGGAGAACACTCACAGTCGTCCTCCTCTGCCACCTTTTCAGCAGGTAGCTCCTCAGTCGGCCGTCCAGAAATCTGCACCAGCTCCTTGATGACCTCCTCTGTGGTCATTCTGCTGTCAATGGCCAAAAATGCATCCTCAAGTCCCTGAAAACATGTTAACATCAGCGTTGAAGAAAACAGAAAAGAGCTAAACGTTTTCTTAAAAATAACTTTTAACATGTCTCAATCAAGCAGTGCACATCGTCTCGATCTGTAATATGAACATTTCATGATGGCTTCTTCAGCTGCTCACCTTTTGCAGTTTCCCATCTTTATAAGCCTTCTGCTCTTTGATTATGTCAGGGAGATACTTTGAACAGTACAGAGCTACCTCTTCACCTAAACAACAAAACAAGAGTGCATTGTAATAAAAATCCTGTTTTTTAAGTTAAGATTTTAGCAAATAAACAGCACCCCAATTGTCCATTATAGGGTGCAGATAAAAAAATAGTGTTTCACCTCCATGTCCATCGTACACAGCAAACATAGCTGTGTCCTCATCAAAATCTGGGATGCAGTTGTGAGCATCCTGTGACACAGAAATCAAAGCAATACAAGTTTTTGTTAAGGAAACAAAGTGATATGTGGTATGATGCACAAAAGTGAAAGCATTCTACAAACTCAGACATTGAATGCCTAAAAAACAGCAACAGTAAACATCCCTTTACAAACAAATTTTCAGGGAATCAATGCATTTTTTTAACTTATAATTTTAATTTGCAATTTATTTGTGTGAGAAAAATAACTGTTACTAAAAAACTGGTTTTAATACTGTACTGGGGTGGGCGATATGGCTCAAAAATTATACAGTATTGTGATATTTCAGAGCATTATCACGATAAGGATAAATTTTGTGATATAACAAAAAAAAACAGAAATCAAATTTATTTATTTTACAAAATTAACTTAACATGTTGTTTTGCAGTATTATATAATTTTTTTAAAAACAACAAGGGGTAATTTTACTGAAATTAGTAATTACTTTATTTAAAGTATTCAGTCTCCAAGTATTAAAAAAAATGATATGTATTTAGATTGAAAAAGTCTGCACAAAATAGATCAACAAAATAAAATGAAGCTTAAGATCTGTTGAGCATAAATGAAACCTACAATATATGTTGCCTTTAAATGAGCTATAACTTCCAGAACTTGTGACAAGGTGATCAGCTGACCCTGAAGCTTGTTGGTGTTTCAGCTTCATCTATTCCTGCAGGAATGATTCATTTATCTGACTGATCTGTCTCTGATCACCTGCCTCTTGGTCCGTGGACGACTGTGGAACTCAAGAGACAGTTGAGCAGCGCGTGTTTGTACCGACAGTTTAGAGCTGGGGAGACGCAGCCACACGCAGCTCAGAGAGGGGTGGGGGGGACGAGCTGTCTGTACCTGCAGTTTAGAGCTGGATGGAGAGAAGCTGAGACACGCGTTGTTTGTTTTTAGCATTTTTGCTAGCTAGTATTGTGCGTAACTAATTTGCTTTACACCAGTACAGACAGGTGGAGGGAGGTGCGCAGTTCGGTTTGGTCGTTTGAAGCGCTCGGTTGTTAAGGGGGCGGGGCGCCCTGACGTATTACGTCATGAAATTAGCATATCCTGATAACTTTTTTGCCCGGGCAAGCTTTTTTTACTGGTATTACCGGGAACGATATATGGCCCAGCCCTATACTGTACCCCAACGCATTTAAAGCCCAGTTTCTAGTCCCTGTCCCCCNAGATGAGTCTCTCATTTACATAAATAAATAATTAAAACATAAAAATATAACCAAAATCGCACATTAGGGCCAAGCAATTCAAAGTAAAATAAATGAGTATTTTTCAAGATACTGTAATCAGGAATGGTAATACCTGGTAGTATTCATGCAAGCAGTTTCTCAAACAAACAAAGTAAATATGGTGTTTTCTGAGTTCTGCACATAGGAAATTTCATATGACCATTACCCATGGTCTTATGGAGGATCTCACAAAGACAAAACATAAAACAACTCACATTACCCTAGACGCTCTATGAATAACTAACTAATGACTGTAACTACAAGGTCAATGAGCATCTGTGCAGCATTTGTATTTAAAATTAGCTTAAGATAACTTTATACCAGTGTTTTTAAACCACTGTTCCACGGCACTCAGGTGTGCCGTGAAAATTATCCAATTTCACTTAACTGGTCTAAAAAGTTTTTGAAGCGAATTAATTATCTGCGTTCGGCCGTACGCCACTCTACACCGTTCGTACGCAGAGGCACACACGTATCCCCGCAGGGCATGTATGCGCAAAGCTCAATTTTTATGGCCGCAAGCGCGTTGTCGCACAATAAACTGCCCAGCGCCGAACTGTTTTGTATGCGACATAAATATATTAAATTCCCCTTCTTCATCCCTGATCTGGCCTTTTCGTCTTTTTTTTGTGTGTGCCAAAAGTCAAGTGATCGCTTCCTCCTCCGCTGACTCCATGACTGAAATAATGAGGAAATGAATGAATTTGTCACGAGCGAATTAAACTCGGGTCAAACGTGGCTGCGCGAGGTTCTGCAGATTTCCTGTCTGATGTGTGGGTTGCAGGACCAGTGCTCCCTGTTTTTAGTTTATTTTTTAGAACTTTTTATTAACGTATAAACACAGAACACCGATGCGGCAGAAGCTGCCGGCTCTCGTCTTTTTTTCCTCTCCACCCGATCCGTCAATCAATTCAATAGGCATGTCAGCAAATGAGACAGTACAGTGAGTTACATTTCGTTTGGATTTACTTTTACTGGGGACGCAACGACACAGACTCCGTTGTGCTTGGTATGCGGTGAGAAGCTGTTTATTTCATTCCTATTCAAGACACTTTGATAAGAATGACTATATATAGGAATGAATGAACGAATATACTGTATATATATATATATATATATATTTATATACATACACAGGTAGTCCCCGACTTACGAGCGAGTTCCGTACCTGCGAGTCGCTCGTAAGACGAAAATTCGTACGTCGGAACATGAAACACGTGTTCTCGTAAGTCCGGATTTTCGCTCGTAAGTCAGAAAATTTAAGCTAGCGCTACTACGAACACTCGTTTTTCATCAAAAACGTTCATACTAGTTCATGAACATGCTCAGAAACGTGTTTCCAAACGGTTAGCTAACACACTTTCATCTAAAAACACAAAAAAGTGCTGTATTTTTTTACAAATTTACTGCTCGTTCGCCAGCTCGTAAGTCCGGGACCTCGTATGTAAGAGCGCTCGTAAGTCGGGGACTACCTGTATATATATATATATATATATATATATATATATATATATATATATATATA
>JBBPBX010010761.1:0-57268 GCA_038048925.1 Garcialebias charrua | reverse complement strand
GCTGGACTGCTTCGTGTAGGGGCGAGACCAGAGGGCGTGACTAGCTGCGTGTTGAGTCATCAACTGCGATTTCGCCAGCGCACCTAAAAGCACTCTATTTTCATCTAAAAACTACTTTTGAGTGCATAAAAATGATCGGAAACGTGTGTTTATATGCTTAACTTGCTAACTGTAGTGAAAAAACACATGAAAACTCAGTATTTATTTCGTTTTTTCCAAAAATTCGCAAACCGGAAGTCCGCTCGTTCGTAAATTTCGCCAGCGCACCTAAAAGCACTCTATTTTCATCTAAAAACTACTTTTGAGTGCATAAAAATGATCGGAAACGTGTGTTTATATGCTTAACTTGCTAACTGTAGTGAAAAAACACATGAAAACTCAGTATTTATTTCGTTTTTTCCAAAAATTCGCAAACCGGAAGTCCGCTCGTAAATTTCGCCAGCGCACCTAAAAGCACTCTATTTTCATCTAAAAACTACTTTTGAGTGCATAAAAATGATCGGAAACGTGTGTTTATATGCTTAACTTGCTAACTGTAGTGAAAAAACACATGAAAACTCAGTATTTATTTCGTTTTTTCCAAAAATTCGCATTCTGAGCTTTTCGGTAAGAACTGCCCACCCACGTCAAGTGAATACCCCACCCACTTCAAGGCTTGCTCTCCGGACAGTGCGCAATCAACGAGGGCGGGCCAGAGCTGGCTCTGGGCCAACCAGAGACGAGCGGGACCGGGGAGGGCCGGCAAATGCGTAAACGGCTTGTGTGTGTCTGAAGCGCCTCGGGTACTCATCTCTCAAACGTAAATTAAGATTATGGATCTGTTATCAGGGACAATCAACTCTATTGACAAGATTTTTTCAAAAAAACGACAAGGTCCTGGGGAACCGGCGTGTCCAGCTGAGACGCACACTGCGGGATACGTCATGGACTTGTGGGGAGTGTGGCAGGTGATGTGTCTCTCAGTCCTGTCTCAGGAGGATGTTGAAGACGTTTACATATTTGGATTTGTGATAGCAGAGACTCTGCTTTTTGGCATCGGAGGGGCTCTGATCTATCGGAAATTGAAGAAGGCAATGGGAGCAGTTTTGGCCATGACAATCTTTCGAGTCAGTGTAAAGGTTTGATCCATGCCATGACCTCGCAAAATCTGCTGATTTACGAGATAAACCGTAAGGTGGAGGCGATTTATGAGAATCGCAGGCCACCTGCGGCTTCTGGGACTCATCAGCGTGGTGGGCTCGACCTTCAGGGAGACTCATAGCATGGATCTGTGGAATGGATTCTCACAATTAGGCCATTTTGGAAACAGATCGTCCAGATGGACTCAAGGCTGAAGAAAAAATCTGTCTGCCTGAAGAAAATCAACAATCAAGCTTATCTGAATCTGACTCCCCACTGGCCTTGGAAATGGGCTGACTATCAAATTTCTCCTGGGTCATGAGTAACCAAGGATAATAAGCTTCATCTATCACCACCCCCCCCGAGAACTTTCTGTGCAAGCTTATCAGAACTGCTGGCTGAACAACATCATCAGAACTGTGGCCGATCTGAAAAAGGCTCATGGACAAATCTCACCACCTCAACCTCAAATGCATATGTCATCTGTTTTAATTGTGCTTGCTGGTAGAGTTTTTGGATGTCTCAAATTGTGTCCTGATAGACGAGATGTGAAAGATCTTTTTTCGTAATACCACTATCTACCCTCATGGTTCTTCCCCCTTTTCATATCTAAGATTATTATTCTGAAAAAGAATAAGAAAGGCCGCACTTAGTGTAGTTGCAGCATGAGATAATCATGGAACCTTTATTTAGGCAGGTTAATCCCATTGAGCCTCGAGGACTCATTTACAAGAGAGACCTGGTTTCAACAAAGAATGATGATAACAACGAAAATAGACTTTCCTTGGAAAATCAATAATAGACAATCATAAGAGAGGCGTACAGATTTTTTTAACACATAAAAAAAAAGTCAAAGTAGAAAACAGCTACATTATAAGGCAAATGTAGAAAACTAAAAACAGGAACATGTCTGCATTGGTTCTTGTCAGGAGTCCAACAGATTCTTAAAACCATTTAGAGAGGTCAAGGTCGAGAGCTTCAGATCTTTTTGTAAGATATTCCATGAAGCAGGAGCGGAGTAGGAGAAGGCCCTTTTTCCAAGTTCAGTCCTCACTGACGGAACACTGCAGGTAATCATGTCCTGAGAGCGCACGCTGTAGCTGCACTCACGTAAAGACATGTAGGAGGAGATGTATGAAGGCAGCAGACCAAGAAGTGATTTAAAGATGAAAATGTACCAGTGGAAGAGTCTGCGTGAGGTTAATGATGTCCAATTAACCAGTGAATACGGTGCAGTGGTGGGTATGATAATCACAGACAGTTATGAAACTTAGTGCACCGTGATGGACAGCATCCAACATCTGCAGGGTGTTTGTGGGTGTTCATGTAGATAATGTCACAGAGATCAGCAGCATAGAAAAGGCACATATCACCAAATAAAAGTGGCATTACAGTGACTTTAAAAAAATTCTTACAGTGATTATTCTGGTTTGATATTCATGAGTCTAACAACTTCAGGGTAGAAGCTGTTCCTCAGTCTAGTGGTTCTACACTTAATGCTCCTCAACCTCCTCCCTGAGGGGAGCAGGGCAAAAAGTGTGTGTGCTGGGTGAGTGTGGTCTTTCATGATGCAAGTGGCCCTCTCCCTGCATCTGGAGGTGTAAATGTCTGTGATGGTGGGGAGACTGACTTCAACACTTGCTCTTCTCAAGGGCGGACGTCTCCTCTCGGTCTCCGCTTTGCTTTTGCTTTGTTTTGTCTGTGAAACTGTCTGAGAGCCTCTCTTCTACAAAATCTTCCAAATCATAACTATGGACTTCAATTTGGTCAGTTGGTCCCTCAAAACAACTGATAACATTTCTTCAACAAGAAGACAGGCTGTAGGCGAGCTGATTTGTCCTGTTGGCATGCACACAGCTGGATATCTCATCGACTTGGAAGACTTGATGATGTGTCTATCTCTGCTGTCATCTGTGGATTTTAAGGACGCATATGTAATTGGATTTATGAGAACTAGTTTCTGCTTTTTGGATTTGGCTGGTTCCTGGTCTATCAACAAACATGGATGACGTCGGCAGCAAATCTGGACCTGGTCAGGCTGCCTGCTTACATGATGCTTGGTTCATGTCTCAAGAAACCAGACTTTTGGCTGAATGGATTACATCACGGGAATTTTCTGAGGCTCTTTCCATTTTTTTGGGTCATTTTAATTTGGACACTTCGGAAGTGAGTGGACCGACACAGACTGAAGGTAGATGTCATTAAAGTTCTGCCTGTCCCCAAAACAATCGTGTTTGTATGAAATTCGGCTCACTGACTGGTCTTGACAGGCCGTCTTATCTCAACACGTCTGTAGAAGTTTTGTAAACCCGACACTCTCACCTTCCCAAACATTCTACTGAGGAATTCCACAGACTTTTCAGAGGAGTCCAGCTGAATAAACATTCTATCATCATTTCAGAACTCTGGATTTGCCTCTGGCCATCCTCGGCAGACCCCCCCCCCCCCTTTCACTCTAATGTGAAGCTTGTTCTGTTTTCACTCTGGTTTTTACCCAGTTCAGTCCGGCCAAACAAAACAAAAAGCATCAAATAGTCTCAGATGGACAAGAAAGTTAATTCTCAATAGTCCAGGTATCAAATCCGCTCATTCTCAATCAGTTCATCTGGACAGTTTCTTTTTAGCAGAAACGTTTCACCCTCACTCCAGAGGGCTTCCTCAGTCAGAGTAGTCCAAAGCACACTGAAGTTAACCCACCAAGTAAGCAACTTATGTGGACCAACCAGTTTGCTGTAGCCAAGATGGTTTCTGGGGGCGTGTCCCTCGTCGACTCCTCCCAGGCTCAGATGGAGTAAGTGCCAGCACCTCTCTGTACAGAGTACAAATATCAGAGGGAAGCAGTCCACAAATTGCCTTCTATGTGAATGTATGCCAGTTGGTAATGCCCATTCTACCGAAAAAGTAAACAAAATGAGTGTCCCTAAAGCCTCTGGCAGAGCTCAGCGTACGGCTTGTACGCCGCTCTACGCGCGCATTCTGTGCGCACGTGTTCACTGGCACAGCTCTGCTTTCGTTCTCGCGTTAAATGCTCGCGTTTTCGCTCCAAATTCTTGTTGTAATTTGAGCAGCTGCGTGCAGAGCGTCTACCTACAGGACAAACTGAGGTCGCTGATTGGTCATTCTTGACACGCCTACTCAATTGATTGACAGGTAGAGTGGGAGAAGAAGAAAAAATGCATGAGCTGGCTCGGGTGTAGCCGCTGCAGTGTTTCTAAACTTTATTTGTTAATAAAAAGTTCTAAAGAATAAAAATAAAAACAGGGAGCCTTGGTCCTGCAGCCTACCGCCCACCAGGAAATATTTAGAACGTCGCGCAGCCACGTAGGACATGAGTTTTTATTCGCTCGTGACAAATTCATTCATTTCAGTCATGGAGTTGCGGAGGAGGAAGCGATTACTTGACTTTTGGCAAAAAAACAAAAGTCCAGTTTAGCGATGAAGAAGGGGAATTTAATTCATTTGTGTAACATACAAAACAGTCCGGCGCCGGGCAATTTATTGTGAGACAACGCGCATCGCGTACGCGGTCGTAAAATTTGAGCTTTGCGCGTTCGTGCCCTGCGGGGCTACGCTTGTGCCTCGGCGTACGTACGGCGTAGTGCGTACTGCCTGTACGCTGAGCTCTGCCGGGGGCTTTATCTTTGAGAAGTAGGTGGACTAATGAGTCCCGATGAGCTGCTCTCCGGTGCTGGGCCATGCATCTGTGAAGAAGTTGTTTGGTTTCTCCAATGTAGAAGTCTAAATATTCCTCGCTGCACTGAACTGCAAACACCACACGGCTCATTTTGGGTTTGGCGTTCTGTCTATGATCCTGATTTGCACCAAAGCTTTGTTAATGTACGTCTCTCCCAAGTGACTGACATTTTTTATGTTAATAAAGACATTTGGATAACCACACACAATCCTGCATGGCCATGAAAGCACACTGAATTCACACAAGTATTATAAACATGCATAGATTTGAAAAATCATGCACAAACCCAACTACACTGTCGGTTGATATTCATGTGTACAACACACATCTCCTGCTCTCAGCTCTGCATTCATCAGAGAGCAGTACCAAATTAATGAGTAGATGTTTTGAAACTCACAATGAGAAAGTATTAGAACAGTAGAGATGCAAAGAGGCTGGTCTATCCAGGACCATCGTGTGCTCTCATCTGCTCCTCGTTCTCTTCAACAGGACTTTGTTAATGTGGTCAGTCCTTGATGTTCATTATCTGTTCCCTGCTGGAGAAGCAGATTTGCAAACAGCTTTAGAGCCGATGTTAAAATGTTGAAATTATAGTGCTGGTTTAAAACTCTCGAAGAAACCATCTGGAAATGTAAAGTGATTGATCTTACTATGAAAGTACTGTAGATATGTCACAAGACCAGTGAACTTGTAACTTTGATTTGTGCACCTGTAGAAAAAATGTGAACTTGTATTTAAAAATGTCAATTGCAAATATTCCTCTAAAATTTCAGTAATATGGCCCCACCACTATTGCAATTTATGTCTTGTGCCCAGAGATGTACAAAAAGGTATGCACTTTTATTTACTTGTAATTACAAGTAATGATGTTCAGGGCTGGAAAGGAAAACAGGCAAGGTGAGTAATAATAATAATAATGAATTTAATTTATAACGCACTTTTCATTAACGAAAATCTCAAAGTGCTACAAAGTGCAACAAAAATCAAAGATAAAATAAAACAAGTGATAAAAATCAAGTAAAATCAATGATAATACCAACTAAGATCAAAGGTAAAATCATGTGGAGGCAGAGTAGGCTCGCTGAAAAAGAAAGGTCTTCAAGCCTTGTTTAAAGGATGTGTGCTGAGCCCTCTTCTGTTCACTCTGCTCACATATGATTGTACAGCCACACATCCAGGCTGTCATATTGTTAAGTTTGCAGATGATACAGCTGTGGTGGGATGCATCACAAACAATGATGAGTCCAGCTACAGACAGGAGGTGGAACACCTGGAGAGCTGGTGCAAAGAGAATAACCTTCACATGAATGTGAAGAAGACAAAGGAGATGATTGTGGACTTCAGAAGGAACAAACACACCCACACCCCACTGAACATAAGTGGATCTGCAGTGGAAGTGGTCTCCAGCTACAAATACTTGGGTGTACACTTGAATGATAACCTCAGCTGGAGCAACAACACCACCAGCCTGATCAAGAAAGGTCATCAGAGACTCTACTTCCTCAGACGGCTGAGACGAGCTGGTCTGAGCAGCCCAGTTCTCACCTCCTTCTACAGGTGTGCAGTGGAGAGCATCCTGTGCTCCAGCATCAACGTGTGGCATGGAGGCTGCACAGTTGAAGAGAGGAAAGCTCTACAGAGAGTGGTGAAGGCTGCACAGAAGTCTGTTGGAGTCAGTCTCCCCACCATCACAGACATTTACACCTCCAGATGCAGGAAAAGAGCCACCTGCATCATGAAAGACCTCACTCACCCAGCACACTCACTCTTTGCCCCACTCCCCTCAGGACGGAGGTTGAGGAGCATCAAATGTAGAACCACTAGACTGAGGAACAGCTTCTACCCTGAGGCTGTTAGACTCATGAATAAATAAATAATAAGAATAAACACTGCAAAATATCACATCATGCTGATGCTGATCTGTTTTCTTGTTGCTGTGTTCATCTGTGACCATCTGCTCATACAGACTCATGTTCGTGCTGCTGTTTATAATGATGTTTTTCCACTACATTAGGGCTTAGTGTATTACTAGTTGATGTTTCTCTTAGTTAATTCTAGATGTTATTACTGTTTTTCTCTTGCATTTGTTGTTGGATGTAACTGGGACCCCGTGTACATAATCTCGTTTTCATCACATGTACCACATGTGGTGCAAATGACAATAAAGACTCTCTGACTCTGACTTAAAGTCAATCAGTGACTGTGGAGCTCTCAGGTAGTCAGGGAGGGAGTTCCATAGGCGGGGGGAAGCCACACAGAATGCCCGGTCTCCCATGGTCCTTAATTCGGTTTGTGGAATGTGAAGGAGATTACTGTTCTGTGATCGAAGAGACCAGGTGGATGAATATGGTGCAAGAATGACCTTTAGATAATTTGGTGAAGTTCCGTGTAAGCACTGTTGTGTAATGAGAGCAGTTTTGTACTGAATTCTGTAGGTGACAGGAAGCCAATGGAGGTTATGGAGAATGGGTAAAATATGTTCAAATTTACGAGCTCTCAACAAGATCCTTGCTGCACTGTTTTGAATATATTGAAGCTTCTGAAGCTTTTTGCCAGGGATTCCAATAAACAGGGAGTTGCAGTAGTCGAGCCTGGAGGAGACAAAGGCATGGACGATTTTCTCAGCATCAGAAAAAGTCAGAGATGGGCTAAGTTTGGATATGTTTCGAAGATGGAAGAAGCAGGTTTTAAACAGATATTTAATGTGATTTTCAAATGTAAGATGAAAGTCCATTTTAATTCCAAGATTTGTAACAGACGTGGAGAGGGGGATGTCTTGACCAGAGAAGGAAATTGTTGTTATAGTTGATGTTTGTACCTGGTGAGGGGTGCCAATCAGTATGACATCAGTCTTGGAGCAGTTTAATTGAAGAAAGTTCTGATTCATCCATGCCCTTATTTCCTCCAGGTATTAAATTGAAAGAAAGTGAAATCACGTCAATCAAGTGTAATGGTGTTAATTTAGTTGATTTATTCTAAATAAATGGTAGTGTCTTTGGCACACCAAACTAATAAGTTAATGTGTCCATCGTCACTCTATGGCTTCTGTTTTACTTATCCATCATAAAGATCACAGAAATATTGGGTAAACGGAAAAAGAAAAGAATCCGTGAAATTACTATTCAATCTGAATAAGTAAATTAATTAAGGTAAAGAGGTCAGTAGTAATATTGACCTCCCTAATATCCTTTACATCTGGGTGGCACCGTACATGTTTAAAGACACAATCTGGTGGCTCCTTCATGTTTACTTCATCTGGGTGAGTGAAGTGAAGTGAGTGAAGAAGGAGATGACAATGGGGAAGATGAGGATGTTCCAGTCCTGATGTAAAGCTGTATATCGTCGGCATAACAGTGAAAAGAAATGTTGAACTGATTAATAATTTGACCCAAAGGCAGCATGTATAGGAAAAACAGCAGGGGCCCCAGAACTGGCCCCTGAGGGACACCACAGGAGACACAAACTGTCTGGGACGTGGCATTGCCAAGGCTAACACATTCCAGCCTATTGGAGAGGAAAGACTTGAACCAGTCCAGGACAGTGTCACAGAGACCAACCTCCACATGAAGACGGTGGAGGAGGATACTATGGTCCACAGTGTCAAAAGCTGCAGTGAGGTCAAGGAGGACAAAGATGGAGGGAGAACCAGTGTCAGCAGCCAAGAGGACATCATTGGTAACTCTCAACAATGTGGTCTCAGTACTGTGAGCTGCTCAGAAGCCAGACTGAAACTTCTCATACAGGGAGTGTTGTTGTAGGTGGACCTGCAGCTGAGCAACAACTGCTTTTTCCAGCATTTTAGACAGAAATAGGTGGTGTGAAATTGGGCGGTAATTAGAAAGAATGTCGGGATCCAAATTGGATTTTTTCAGAAGAGGCCTAATGATGGCAGTTTTTAGAGGCAATGGAACATGACCAGATTGTAGAGACTTATTTATTATTTGTGTGATTAATGGGCTTATTGCAAAATGATTGGATTTTATGAGAGACGAGGGGAAGGGATCCAAGGCGCAGGATGAAGACTTCATTTTCTTGATGATGGTCTCCACCTCACTCTGAACAACTTCATCAAAGCTGCTCAGGGACCCAGAATGCAGACGGGTAGATGGCAAACGAAGATCAGGGAGGATGTGGAGCTGAGATCTGATAGAGTCAACTTTGTTTTTAAAGAATGAAAGGAACAGGTTGCATTTTTGAACATAGTCCTCATGAGTTTGTTTAACAGGATTAAGCAGATGAGATATTGTGGAGAAGAGCTGTTTAGAGTTTCCAGGGCAGGTGTTGATGATGTTGGAATAATATTTGGAGCGTGCTTCTTTAAGAGAATAGGCGTACGCTTTCTGATGTTCTTTATACATTGGCGTAGGCAAGGGGGGTTCGGGGGGTTCGAACGAAACCCTAACCCACTTTTAAAGGAGAAGTTGACAATGCTAAACTAATGTGCTTGGATAGGTCAATGGATAAAGCGTCTGCCTTCAGTCCCAAAGCTCGTGGGATCAAGTCCCGCATGGTACAACGTTTTTTTTTTTATTCATTCCAAATTAAAAAAGCACAAGAAAACTATTTACAAAACAGCAAGGAATAAAACAATGCATTAAATGAAAGGAATCAGACGAAGAAAATAATCTTATCTGCCCCTTCTCAAACTATTTTTTTTTTCAAACACTCGATTCAAACAACTAATTTTACATTTGTCTTTTATTGGATAAAAAAAGTAGTTAATATGCCTGTGAAGAAAGAAGAATGTGTTAACCACAGGCTGTGGTTAACACATTCTTCTTTTTTTATCCAATAAAAGAGTGTTTGAAAAAAAAAATAGTTTGAGAAGGGGCAGATAAGATTATTTTCTTCTTCTGATTCCTTTCATTTAATGCATTGTTTTATTCCTTGCTGTTTTGTA
The DNA here is from genome assembly GCA_038048925.1 of Garcialebias charrua. Classification (NCBI taxonomy): domain Eukaryota; kingdom Metazoa; phylum Chordata; class Actinopteri; order Cyprinodontiformes; family Rivulidae; genus Garcialebias; species Garcialebias charrua. Next base: position 47,555 of record JBBPBX010010761.1, on the reverse strand, counting down.
AATAGTTTTCTTGTGCTTTTTTAATCTGGAATGAATAAATAAATAAAAATCGTTGTACCATGCGGTACTTGAACTCATGAGCTTTGGGACTGAAGGCAAACGCCTTATCCATTGAGCTATCCAGGCACATTAGTTTAGCATTGTCAACTTCTCCTTTAAAACGAACCGCCCCCCAGAAAATTCTGGCTACGCCCATGTTTATATGCCTGCTTATGTACAGAGAGACCAGATGATTTTACACGTCTCTCAATAGCACGGCCAGTTGCCTTCATCTTGCGCAGCTCACCAGTGTACCAGGGGGCTGAACGGGAGAAAGACACCAGTCTTGTCTTCAAGGGGGCGTGTAGGTCCAGAAGCTCCTGGAGAGATTGGTTGTAGTAATCCACAGTCATCTGCAGATGAGTGATTGACAGCGGTCAGGGAGTGAAGATCAGCGGACAGAACATCAGGTGAAATGTTTTTAAAGTCCCGGAACTGGATAGGTCGTTTTGGGTTTGAAGCAGGCGAAGTTGAAGGCACTTCCAGGGAGATGACAGTGTGGTCCGAGACACCCAGGTCATATACAGATAAGTTATTGATGAGTACAGTGTCTGTAATCACCAAATCCAGAGTATGCCCCTGCTGTGCGTAGGGGCGTCAACATGTTGAGTGAGATTGAGAGAGTCCAAAAGAGACTTAAAATCTGTTGCCAGAGGTAAAGAGGAATTGTCCATGTGGATATTTAAATCGCCAAGAAAAAGATTTTCACAGGGGAGGTGCAGAAAAAAGTGAGGTCATGCATCTCTGAGTTAAATGAAACATGCGGTTTGGGAGGTCTATAAATCAATATAACGTTCATCAGGAGTGGGGCTTTGAAGTTGAAGGCCAATTTTTCAAAAGATGAAAAGTCCTGAGAAGCCAGATGTGACAATTTTAAATTACTGTGGTAAATTACAGCCAGACCACCACCACGGCCAGTGCAGCGGGCTCTCTGCAGATAACTGTATCCAGAGGGACAGGCTTCATTTAGAGAACTGTACACATCTGGTTGATGCCAAGTTTCTGTAAGGCGCATGTGTAGGGATGGCTGTTTTCTGTGTCTTTTCTCCCTCTGTGAGCCCCGCCTCATCCCTACACCTCCTCAGACCGGGCGACAGGTGTTTTGTGCACAGGAGTTGCTTTCAACATCAGCCGATTTGTATTTGATCGTTTTATTTATGATCTACAATGTTTTTATGTCTTTCGTTTTGTATTTCATTGTGTGTGTTGCCTGTTGTTTGTTCAGCACTTTGGTTTGGCCTTGTTCCAGTTTAAAGTGCTTTATAAATAAAATGGTATGGTATGGTATAAGGACAGAACCCTCAATCTGAGCAGTTCAGTGCAGCGAGGAATTTTCTGACCTCTATTCTGGAGAAACTAAATAACCTCTCCACAGACGCACGCATCATTTGATCCTGCAACCTTCTCACTGAGAGGCAAAAGCTCTACCAATTGTGCCACCATGCTTAGAGATTTATGAAGAAAATTAACTATTAGGAAAAATCCACAGGATTTCTGTAGAAAACATTGTTGGTTAGATCATCTTTATTTAAACAGGTTTACTTTTGGAAACGTATTCAGGAGACAGCACATACTTGTGGTACATAATGACAGCCAGGATTGATGGCCAACCAATGGATGGATGAGTACTGTCAGTTCATCATGAAGACTTCAGCTCACTGCAACAGGGTCACATTGGACTTCATGACTTGATATGTGGGTGGGGCCAGTTCCTGGACTGAAAGTAGCCCCTGAGTCCATTCAGGTCCACGGGAGGAAAGTAAGCTCCGATGCGTTTTCTCAGCCACCACTTGCCCTGTGCTGCGCTGGCACTGCCCGGCAGGCTGAATTTGTACCTGAAATGTTCTCCTCGGACCCACCTGAGAGGAGGCAAGACAAACAAATAATCTAAGTTATAGTTGATCAGAAATAACCACAGATTTTTCTTCTTAAAGCCAACATGTATGTATCCTCTAGAAGAGCTCGGAGCTACTGAAAGTCTTTTTTTACACTATGACATTCATCTAAAGCCTGGTTTACACTTAAGAGAAAGAAAATGGTTATAAGTTGTGCTGGAACTCAGTGTCCTGGGGCAGGAGGACGTTCTATGAGTCAGTAGAAGTAGGATGCAGAGGCTTTGCAGGACGCCCACTCTGTGAAGTCCTCGGCTGTTTGACTGTCACAGGAGTGGCTAAGATGAAGGACATCCAGGCTGCTAGCAAAGCCACAGAGGAAGCCACGACGTGGCGGATCAGGGCTGATCCGTGGGTTGCTACTGGGATGCGTCAGGGCCTGATCACCTCCGGCTGGGTCGCCTGGGTGAGTGTGTGTGATACTGAGTGACCTGCAACACCCGCTGACCCCAGAACACACCACTGATGATGTGCCCCTGTGAGTTGTTTTATACACAGTGTGCAGATAGTTCAACTTGATTTCTTTTGTTTTAATCTTGTTCAGGGACCTGAAAATGTTTCTTCTTCCAAAGGGGGACACTATATGAAAAGTTTGAGATACACAGCTGTAAAAAGTATTCTATTCAAGACAACTGGAGAAGACTTGACAGGAAACTGTACTGACGACATATTACAGATTAAAACTGTTCCCAATGACAGAGACTTCCCTTCTTACCTTGGGGGGTCTCTGCCATGGAAGGGGTTGTGGTTGAGCAGTGAAAGGACGGTGGTGTCGTTGGCCAAAAGACGTCCTGCGATGTGGATAACCCACTCACTCTGCTCATACGTCTGAATGAACACAAAGCTTCACAAGTTATCAACAAAGTGAAGGAAACGAAAGATGAAAACTAAAAAGTGCTGATTCTGAAGAAATCAGGGTGGGACAACAAAGAGCTGTATGAGCTTGTTCTGGGATTAGCTGGTCAGAATTCATGAGTCCAAATGTCCACCAGAGACACAAAGAAGCTCCAGTGGTTCAAAACAACATCTGACCTGGAAGGCAGCGAACCACATGAGCCAGTCCAGCCTGTAGTGGTACGGTGAGATGAAGCAGGGCCGTGCGGAAACATCTCCTGGTTTACACTTGAACTGGTACTCCTCCCACACCGCCTCGGGGGCTTTAGGATCTGGGCTCACAGTTCCCTGGAAGATGACCTCGGTCCGCTCCTTAGTGATGCTGCTCCGACATGGAAACAATGACAGAATGTACAGCAGGATCAAAAACCACGGGAACTTTACCAAAACATGCTGAAGTCACATTTTGACAATCAACACTGTAAAGAACACAGATGTGTTCAGATTGTTACCTTGAAAGTTTGTTCAAGGACAGATAAGCCTGAATATAAAGTCTGAAGACAGAAGGGACATGTTCCTGTCGCTCACCACAGGAAGAGAAAGGGAATAATGTTTTTGCCTGTATCTGTATATGTGTGCATGTTTGTCTGATGATAAAATGAGTTATAAACCACAGAACAAAGCTTCCATGCAACGAGTGAACAGAAACAACCTGTCTGCTTGTGACAGGAATAAAAGAAGAGTTTAAAAGCAAAGCACTGTGTCAACCTTCTCTGAAAACACCAACCAGCCACAGTGAATGAAGTAAAACCAGTCAGTCAATAATCAGTCGCTGCTTTAATTTATGACTGAACAATTTTTGATCCACAACACACACACACACACCTAAAAACACCAGTAATGGATAAGAACCAAACACTGGACTGCTCTGATGAGGCCAGGTGGACCAGGACCCCCATGGATAGGAGGACAGGACACCCATTCACAAGAGGACCAGAACACCCATGGACAGGAGGACCAGGACTATTGTGGACAGGAGGACCAGGACTATTGTGGACAGGAGGACCAGGACTATTGTGGACAGGAGTACCAGGACTATTGTGGACAGGAGGACCAGGACTATTGTGGACAGGAGGACCATGACTATTGTGGACAGGAGGACCAGGACTATTGTGGACAGGAGTACCAGGACTATTGTGGACAGGAGGACCATGACTATTGTGGACAGGAGTACCAGGACTATTGTGGACAGGAGGACCATGACTATTGTGGACAGGAGTACCAGGACTATTGTGGACAGGAGGACCATGACTATTGTGGACAGGAGTACCAGGACTATTGTGGACAGGAGTACCATGACTATTGTGGACAGGAGTACCAGGACTATTGTGGACAGGAGGACCATGACTATTGTGGACAGGAGTACCAGGACTATTGTGGACAGGAGGACCATGACTATTGTGGACAGGAGTACCAGGACTATTGTGGACAGGAGGACCATGACTATTGTGGACAGGAGTACCATGACTATTGTGGACAGGAGTACCAGACTATTGTGGACAGGAGGACCAGGACTATTGTGGACAGGAGTACCATGACTATTGTGGACAGGAGTACCATGACTATTGTGGACAGGAGTACCAGGACTATTGTGGACAGGAGGACCAGGACTATTGTGGACAGGAGTACCATGACTATTGTGGACAGGAGTACCATGACTATTGTGGACAGGAGTACCAGGACTACTGTGGACAGGAGGACCATGACTATTGTGGACAGGAGTACCAGGACTATTGTGGACAGGAGGACCAGGACTATTGTGGACAGGAGTACCATGACTATTGTGGACAGGAGTACCATGACTATTGTGGACAGGAGTACCATGACTATTGTGGACAGGAGTACCAGGACTACTGTGGACAGGAGGACCATGACTATTGTGGACAGGAGTACCATGACTATTGTGGACAGGAGTACCAGGACTATTGTGGACAGGAGGACCAGGACTATTGTGGACAGGAGTACCATGACTATTGTGGACAGGAGTACCAGGACTATTGTGGACAGGAGGACCAGGACTATTGTGGACAGGAGTACCATGACTATTGTGGACAGGAGTACCATGACTATTGTGGACAGGAGTACCAGGACTATTGTGGACAGGAGGACCAGGACTATTGTGGACAGGAGTACCATGACTATTGTGGACAGGAGTACCATGACTATTGTGGACAGGAGTACCAGGACTACTGTGGACAGGAGGACCATGACTATTGTGGACAGGAGTACCAGGACTATTGTGGACAGGAGTACCAGGACTATTGTGGACAGGAGTACCATGACTATTGTGGACAGGAGGACCATGACTATTGTGGACAGGAGGCCCAGGACTATTGTGGACAGGAGTACCATGACTATTGTGGACAGGAGGACCATGACTATTGTGGACAGGAGGACCAGGACTATTGTGGACAGGAGGACCAGGACTATTGTGGACAGGAGGACCATGACTATTGTGGACAGGAGGACCAGGACTATTGTGGACAGGAGGACCAGGACTATTGTGGACAGGAGGACCATGACTATTGTGGACAGGAGGACCAGGACTATTGTGGACAGGAGTACCATGACTATTGTGGACAGGAGGACCAGGACTATTGTGGACAGGAGTACCAGGACTACTGTGGACAGGAGGACCATGACTATTGTGGACAGGAGTACCAGAACTCCCATGAACAGGTGCAGAAGTCTCAGAGTGTTTACAAAAATCACTTGGTTGTCTCAAAGGTTGTGCTAAAAATAATTTTGTAAATTCTGTTGAACCAAAATTAAAAGCAATGACTGATTAGTTGCTTTATGATCATTTAAAAATATATTTTTATAACTTAACATTTATATGTAACTTTCTATAACTGTCAGTTTCAGATTATTTCTGTGACTGTTGTTGCTTTTTCTTCTTTTAATGAAAAGGTTCAGACAAATCTGAACAGGTTTGTATATTTGTACTCACACTGCTATGGGAGTCCAAGGGTTTTATAAAATAATATCTGGGCTCAGTTTATTTCAGGACATTTTCTTTTAAAGTGATTGTAATAATATAGGCAGGTGATCAGTTTTACTGATTTACCTATACTGTACACTAGATGTAAATTTGAGCAGGGTTTAGACTGACACAAATTATCATCAATAATTCACGGGTTCTCACTTTTTCAGATTAAATTATAAATGTGTGACTAGCTGATAAGATGTAAAAGACGTGAAACATTAATTTATGTTGGTTCCGCAGAACTGAATCATTTAATTAACAAATCATTAAATTACATCACAACATATGTACATGGATTGATCGATCAGAATTTCCTATAATTTACTTCAGCAGATGAAATCACGCGTCCGTAACTTCTAGGTACAACAGAACAAAGTTATGGGTCTTAGTATAACTTATCTCTGCAGGCATTTTAGCTTAAGTTTGTTACTGGCTAGAATAAAAAGAAAGTTTAGGAGGAAGAATGGAAGGAAATATGGAGGGAGTGAGGAGAGATACTATCTTGATGTGTTTAACCAGGAAACATGGCAGCTCTTCGGCCGATCTCAGTTAAACATCAGTACACTTTGGCAAAGCATCTGACAACTTTGTTACCTAGTGAAGACGGTCAATCCCCCTTGGTCCAACTGGTCAGTCCGTTTACCGTTTTCAGCGCCTCCAGACGTCTGCTTCAACTCGGACCGTAGTAACGGCATTTCCTGGTTTGAGTTTTTAGAATAAAACTTTCCTTGGGAGGAAAATTCATTCAGATGGAGCTTAGAGCTCAAGGTCGGGTTTCAGCTAGCTTGCTGAAACCCTTGCTGATAGAACGGGGTCTTTGACGCTTGACCACGCGTCCATCAGTTTTTTAGGAGAAAAACTTCCAGCTCAGTTCTCCCGTTAGACTCAAGAAAAACAGGAAGTCAGGGTATTTGAAGCTGACTTGACCCAGAAACGTAGCTCTTCCTGATTGGGCATGTGGCACCAGGAGGAGGCGTGAATGTGGAGGTGCAGAGGAAGAGGTCAAGTGTTAGGTCACTCAGGATAAAAGAGAAATATTGTTTTAAGAAAAGATAGACCCAGTCGCCAGTTATAAGATAACTTGATTAGGCATTGATTCACGTGTTAACATTTCTAAAACAAATCTGAAAAGTTCAACTTGACATATTTCTCCACTTTGGACAGCATTCTGATTCATGTTCCACATGTTAAGAATACATCAGCATATTACAGAGTGACTACTCATGTAAATAACAAATGATCATAAAATGACAAAAGTTATTCCGTTAATTAATTCTGAATTAACACAAATTAAAAGGAAGTCTCTTCTGAAATAATATGTGTCTTGATTGAAATTATTAAAATAAAACTGCTAAAGTGTCTCAACTGAGAGAATCAGTGAGAGGTGCTTCAATACAGTTCAGAGAGATGTGAAAAAGTGTAAATCCAATTAAGAGATGAAGGCTTGTATCACTACATGATGCTGTCATTATTTTGTGGCTAATCAACTGACTGTGGGGCTAAATAAAAGGGTCATAAATGAACTACAGAGCCAAAATCCTACAGTAAATGGACACTTTAAAAAATACCTCAGTTCTTTATTAGTTCAGTAAGTTTGTCAATAAAACTCTTGTAATTCTCATTGAGAATTAATACATTTAAGCATTTCTGTATAAACCTTCATTTACATCACACGTAAATGACTCAGTGATTTCTGATAATATTGTATAGCTCATGAATAAATGAGACTACCTGTATATATAAAGGTTAAATAAAATAAAATAAATAAAATTGATCGATAGTTACTTGAAGCAGAGTGGTCTAAAGAGGAATAAAAGATTCAGTTTGTCATGAGGCTACACCTGAATCTATCTGTTCAGTGTGACCTTTTACTGCAGCAGTCATTTCAAACCAAACAGGTGTCAGCTTGATGTAAAAAAATAAATAGTTCCAACCTGAAACATATTAATTCAAAACAAAATATAAAACAAAGTTGACAGTCCGTTTGAGAAACTAAGACAAAAATGTTCAGGACATTTTCTTATTAAAAAAATAACTGAAATGCAGAAATTAACAAAGTAATCTTTGACTGGACTGGTTGATAATAATACCGTAATAAAAAAAATTCCAAGTGTATCACTATAACTGAGTTTCAGACCAACACTGACATATAGCAAATAAAACTTGGTAATGCTCTGACTGACTGTACCTGCCAAAGGCTCCATATGTGTTGACGATGCGCAGCGGGTCAAATGACGTGTTCATCATCTGCCTGGAACTCAACAGGTTCATCACCACAGGGATGCTCAGATAACCGATGAGAACAGCCAGAGAAACGTTCATCACCCGACGGATCAACATGCCTAACACACAAACATTTGGACATTTGAGCACCTTTTATCTGGGAATGAGACAGATTTTCCAGAAGAAAAACAAGTGTAGGTGGCACGGTTGACATGATGTTTACTGAATATGACCCCAAATGGCAGACCAAAGAACACGAGGACAAGCGAGTACAAAAGTGATCTTTTTATTTACAGTGCAGGAACTGGAATGGGCTGTGGAGAGAAGAGGGGAGGCGATGAATATCCTGAGGTCCAAATGATTCTTTATAACAATTGTGCTGATAGAAGTATTTGTCCTTACTGTAGAATTTGTTTGCAGGTGGCGTCGGAGTAATGGGTTTAGGGAGGGCGAGGTCCAGAGAGACTGTGGGTCCAGTGGGTGAGTACAGATGAAGTTGAAGAGTGGTGAAGATGTCCAGAATGAAGTCCTTAGTTATGGGTTTGGTGTGCAGGGTTGGCAACCAGATGTAGCCTAGGAGACGAGCGGGCAAGCAGGACGGAACAGGAGCTGAACAAACGGGCAAAGGCAAACAGGTTAGTGCAGACGAGTCAATAACTAGGAATCTGAGGCTGTCACAACATCACCCAAGGTAATCTAATGTTCGAGCGTCGGCTGAACGTCTGGTTGTGGTTTAAGTAGAGCAGGAGGTGGAGGTCTAGGAGGCAGGTGCAGGTGTAGCTAATCAGCTGATTAGCTGCTGCTTGAGGATGCTGGAGGGGAAGGCACGACTCCTACAGTACACCCCCCCCCCCAGCATCACCTCTAGGCGATCTCCTGTCCGGGTGGTCCCTGTAAAAAGAAGAGACAAGGGAGGGGTCCAGAATGAAGGAGCGGGGAACCCATGATCGCTCCTCGGGGCCATAGCCCTCCCAATCCACCAGGTACTGGAGTTGGCGACCCCTGCGACGAACATCCAGCAGGCGTCGGACGGAGTAGACAGGGTTATCGTTGATGAATCGAGGCGGAGGAGGAGGACCGGCAGGAGGGTGAAGTGGGCTGGTGGAGACAGGTTTAATCTGAGAGACATGGAACGTGGGATGGATTCGTAAGGTGGAAGGCAGTTGAAGTCGGACAGCAGCAGGATTAATGATCTTGACAATCGGGAAGGGGCCAATGAACCTGGGGGCCAGCTTCCTGGGAGTGTCCTTTAATTTAATGTCTCTGTTGGACAACCAAACCTTCTGCCCCACCTGGTAATCGGGAGCAGAAGAACGGTGGCGGTCAGCAAACCGCTTGTTTTGTTCAGCCGTCCTGAGGAGAGCTGCCCTGGTCTGGCGCCAAACCCTGCGACACCGACGGAGATGAAGCTGGACAGAGGGAACAGAAATGTCAGTTTCTTGTGAGGGAAATAAGGACGGAGCGTATCCCAAAGAGGCCTCAAACGGGGACAAACCAGTGGCAGACGAAACTTGGGAATTGTGTGTATACTCAACCCAAGGCAGGTGTTGACTCCAGGAGACTGGGTTATGTTCAATAACGCACCTCAAAGCGGCTTCAAGCTCTTGGTTACACCTCTCAGTCTGCCCATTCGACTGAGGGTGATAACCCGACGTCAGGCTGGAGGTGGCTCCCAGAGCTTGACAGAAGGCCTTCCAGACTTGTGAGATGAATTGAGGGCCTCTGTCGGAAACAAAATCAAGAGGTATACCATGCAGACGAAAAACATGTTTGACCATGATCTGTGCTGTCTCAGATGCTGAAGGTAGTTTTACTATGGGTATGAAGTGTACGGCTTTGGAAAAACAGTCGATGATAGTACATACAACAGAATTACCCTCAGAAACAGGCAGTCCGGTGACAAAGTCCAAGGCTATGTGGGACCACGGATACCCAGGTGTAGGGAGTGGAAGGAGGAGACCTGCTGGGGGTTTGTTAGTGGCCTTGTTACACGTACAAGTGGTGCAGGCAGACACGTATTGTCTGACATCCCTCTCCATGTTAGGCCACCAGAAATGTCTTTTTGTCAAGGAGAGGGTGCGACTCATACCTGGATGACAAGAGAACTTGGCTGAATGGATCCAATGGAGGACCTTGCTGACAGCTGCAGAGGGAACATACTTTCTCTCTCGGGGACAAGTGCCAGGGACCGGTTCAGTCTTCTGGGCCTCCAGGATCTCTCTCTTAATGTCCCAGGTCATCATGATTGCTACAGTGCAGGAGTGGGGCAGAATAGTCTCCGGTGATTCTGTCTCTGAAGAGGAGAACTGGCGGGAAAGAGCATCAGGTTTAATGTTACAAGGACCAGATATGTATGTGATGGAGAAATTGAAGCGTGCAAAAAATAAAGACCAACGTGCTTGACAAGCATTGAGCCTCTTTGCTCCCTGAATGTAGGCAAGATTCTTGTGATCTGCCCATATCACAAATGGTCATTCAGCCCCTTCCAACCAGTGTCTCCATTCTTCAAGGGCCATCTTGATGGCAGACAGTTCTCTGTTACCCACATCGTAATTTCGTTCGGTAGGGGACATACGCTGAGAAAAGAAAGCACAGGGGTGGATCTTACCATCTGTAGGTGATCGTTGCGAGAGCACCGCTCCCACACCTGTAGCGGACGCGTCCACCTCCATGATAAACTGACGGTGAGGGTCCGGATGGGAAAGGATGGGAGCGGACGAAAAGAGTCTCTTAAGTTCCTAGAAGGCGGCCTCTGCCTCTGGGGACCAGACAAATTTACGGATGGGAGAGGTGAGTTGTGTTAATGGCGAGGCTACCTGACTGTAGTTTTTGATGAAGCGTCAGTAGAAATTTGCAAAGCCCAGGAACCGTTGGAGCTGTCCTCTGTCCTGGGGCGTGGGCCACTCTGCCACCGCTTTTGTCTTCTCTGGGTCGGATCGAACCTGTCCCTCTTCAAAAATGAATCCCAGAAAGGGCACAGAAGGCGCAGAGAATTCACATTTCTCAGCTTTCACATACAATTTGTTCTCCAGAAGCCTTTGGAGAACTGCTTTGACATGTCCAGTGTGCTAAGCGGGGTCTTTAGAAAAAATCAAAATATCATCAAGATAAACAAACACAAAATCATCCAGGAAATCTCTCAGGACATCATTGATTAAGTTTTGAAAAACGGCAGGGGCGTTAGTGAGTCCAAAGGGCATGATGAAGTACTCATAGTCTCCAAGGGGTGTCTTTAAAGCAGTCTTCCATTCGTCCCCTTCTCGGATTCTCACTAAGTGATAGGCGTTGCGGAGATCAAGTTTAGTGAACATTCTGGAGTCCCGAAGCCGTTCAAACACAGAGTCAATTAGAGGAAGGGGATACTTATTTTTAATAGTGATGTTATTAAGTCCCCTGAAGTTGATACAGGGTCTCAAAGTCTTATCTTTCTTTGAAACAAAGAAAAACCCTGCACCAAGGGGAGAAGTAGACGGGCGGATAATACCTGATTTTAAAGATTCCTCTATGTATTGTCTCATCGTCTCCCTCTCTGGGCCCGACAGGTTGTACAGTCTGCTAGACGGCAGAGGGGCACCCGGAATGAGATCTATGGGGCAATCACAGGGTCTGTGAGGTGGTAGGGAGATGGCTTTCTGTTTACTAAAAACTGGGGCAAGTGCATGATATACGGAGGGCACTTTGGAAAGGTTAATCACTTCCTTACTGGGGGGTGAGACAGAACCAGAAGAGATGGCTGAACGTAAGCAATCGACTAAACAGGCTTCACCCCAATGTTCAATCATGTTATTTTTCTAGTTAATCTGGGGGTTGTGTTTTAGCAGCCATGGGTAACCTAAAATCAATTGGGGCTTAGGGGAATCAAAAATGAAAAAATCACATTTCTCATGATGGTTACCTGACAACACCAGGTGAATGTTTTGAGTCCAGTGGGAGATGGAGGTGATGGTCTGTCCAGTGAGACCTCTGACACTGACAGAGCTGTTTAACGGAAACATGGGTAGGTTAAGAAACTTCACAATATCCAAGGAAATCAAATTCTGTTCTGCACCAGCGCCAACTATAAAGCCTGAGTGGTAAAAGTATCATTATCAAAATAAACAGTAGCAGGGAGACAGAAATTTTTCTCAGGAGTTGAAGTTAAATTACCTACCAATATCTCCTGATTTATTGGTGGTTCTGGCCTTTTAAATGGAGCTGACAGTTTTTCACGAAGTGACCACTCTTTCCACAATATAGACACTCATTTGCAGATAATCTGCATTGTCTTTCCTCAGGGGACAGTTTTGCCCGACCCACCTGCATTGGCTCTGGTTCGGGGAGGACTGGTGTCGGAGAACTACTTCCGGTTGAGGGACGGTCCCAGGATTTATAGTCCCTTTCCAATTTACGTTCTCTATTTCAAGTGTCGATTCTAATTGCGAGACAGATCAGGTCTTCTAAATCCTGGGGAGGCTCTTGTGTAGCGATTTGGTCCTTAATGTTGTCATTAAGCGCATTTCGGAAAGCGCTCTTTAGTGCGATCTCATCCCATCCTGACTCTTCCGCGATCACCCGGAAATGGATGGAGAACTCGGCGACAGATCTTGAACCCTGTCTGATTGTGAATAATCTTTGTTGCGCTTCCTCTTGCAACAGAGGGTGATCGAAAGCTAGTTTAAAGCCTCTTATAAAGTTTGTGAAGGACAAGGAGGACAAGGAACGTGAGCGGAGATGAGCCGTGGCCCACTGCAGAGCATCGCCTTTCAGGTCAGTGACAATATAGGAGATGCGGTATAAGTCGGAGGCGTACCTGATGGGTGCTTAATTTAACGCGAGCTCACATTGGAGGAGGAAACCACCCACCAGCTTGGAGTCTCCACCAAAGAGTTCGGTAGGTCTGACATCAGATTCATGTCTGTATGTTGATGCTGGGACTGAAACAGTTGGTTCAGGTGGACGGGATGGTTCGGGGCCCTTGGTAGTAACAGCGCCGACTTGTTGTCCAATAGCGTGTATCATGCTACCAAGTTCGCTCTGTTGGGAGAGGAGTTTTGTTAAAGTGTGCTCATTACGTTCACTCCGGGCCTGTAGAGCTAATATTGCTTGGTCCCTCTGACTGTCTTTGGTCTGGCCTTGAGGGTCTGGTTGGCTCGAACATTCTAACATGATGTTCGCTGAATATGACCCCAAATGGCAGACCAAAGAACACAAGGATAAGCGAGTACAAAAGTGATCTTTTATTTACAGTTCAGGAACTGGAATGGGCTGTGGAGAGAAGAGGGGAGACGGCGAATATCCTGAGGTCCAAATGATTCTTTATAACAATTGTGCTGATAGTAGTACTTGTCCTTACTGTAGAATTTGTATGCAGGTGGCGTCGGAGTAATGGGTTTACGGAAGGCGAGGTCCAGAGAGACTGTGGGTCCAGTGGGTGAGTACAGATGAAGTTGAAGAATGGTAAAGATGTCCAGAATGAAGTCCTTAGTTATGGGTTCGGTGTGTAGGGTTGGCAACCAGATGCAGCCTTGGAGACGAGTGAGCAAGCAGGACTGAACAGGAGCTGAACAAACGGGCAAAGGCAAAACAGGTTAGTGCAGACGAGTCAAAACTAAGTCAGAGGCTGTGACAATATTACCCAAGGTAATCAATGTTCGAGCGTTGGCTGAACGTCTGGTTGTGGTTTAAGTAGAGCAGGAGGTGAAGGTATAGGAGGCAGGTGCAGGTGTAGCTAATCAGCTGATTAGCTGCTGCTTGAGGTTGCTGGAGGGGAAGGTAGGACTCCTACAGGACTTTGATTTCCTTGGATATTGTGAAGTTTCTTAACCTACCCATGCTTCCTTTAAACAAAAAGTAAAAGTATACTTTTTACAAAAAAAGTATACTTTATATAAAAGTATATATATATATATATATTTATTTATATAAATAACTATTTTTATATATATAACTATATATATATATAGTTATTTATATACTGTATATAGTTATTTATTTATATAAATAACTATATATATAGTTATTAAAGGGGACCTCAGATGCATTTTTTTAATTTTTATGTTATTTCTGTGTGCTATCTAGACCCTATTCCTTCAATTTAATGCACAAAATAATTCTTAGATAATCAATTATACCCTTTTTAATTCTGCCAGTTTTAACTTTCGTTTTGAACGACCGGTTTCTGATAGAAGTTCTGAAGTCCACGCCCTTCAAAGATCTGTTTACGCCCTGTAACAGCCAGTATCTGTAATGTGTTGTTGTTTTAAAATTAGCTCTTTTTTTATTACTCATTTGACTTACTGTTAGTGCTAGCTTAAGATAACTTACCGAAACCCGTCTGAGCGCGCCGCAGTTTGCTGCTCCTTTTAGCATTAGACCACCCGAATCCGAAGCTAATGTTAGCTTGTTCCACTTCCGGTTTTCGCCAGCTCCGCTCGGAGACTTTGGGCGTTATCGCTGTTCCAGTCAAGACAACACAAAGTTCACCAAGTGTCTCCCGTAAATTAATCCGTAAGGGGAAGGTCCTCACTGCTGCGAGGCTGCTGCGAGGCTGCAGCAAGGCTGTACAGTTGAAGCTCCGCTCCATGGCGCCAGAAGAGGGTCCCGTCGCAACCGGTCTCTACGCCGGGGGTATGCTCGTTTAATTTTTGCCGGCGGCGCGTTGGGAGAGATCGCAAATACACTAAAAATTGAACTAAAAAACATAAAAATAACAATTATACTTTATTTATAAAGCCATTTAAAAAACCACAGCTGCAACAAAGTGCTGTACACATGAAATTAATAACATATAAACAAAAGATGAGATGAAATCATGAAAAACAACAGTCATGTGTTTAATACAGAAGTGGGTTGAGCCTAACCAGGTGAGGGGCTGGACTCAGGTTTGAGGTGGGTTGTCCTCGCGCCTGTGACGTCACAGGCGCGATTGACTTCCATTTTATTTCAAAAACGAACCGTTTTCATCACAGTAAAATAAATCTACTTAGAGTAAATAAACCACTGGGTGCATTTTTTTGGCACAAGGACTGTTTTTTTATGAAGTAAATACCCAAAGTTTAGTAAAAAAACATTAAAAAGTGAATTTTGCATGTGTGGTCCCCTTTAATAATTTTATATACTAAATGTCACTTGTGGTGTTTTACTATTTCTTAACATTGTATTGATTTGGAGAATTAAAACAATATGTGTCTGCCTACACCACTTGTGCGTGTAACAAGGCTACTAACAAACCCCCAGCAGGTACAGAAAAAACTCACCAGTTGCCACTTTTAGAATAAACAGTCAGCTGAAGGCTTTTATCACAAACAGCCATCTAAATGTTGAGAGGCATATCAGTCAGGAATGGTAATATAATAATATAGGCATTAGATAAAGGCTAGCATTAGCATGCTAGCTCCAAAAAACAAACTTACCAGTTGACACTTTTAGAATAAACAGTCAGCTGAAGGCTTTTTTCACAAACAGCCATCTAAAATTTGAGAGGCATATCAGTCAGAAGTTAAAATAGTCATTACATAAAGGGCTTTCAATGATTTAAAACTTACCTGAGCAAGCCTGCTTGAGTCACTGACCACACGGCTAATTTTCCAGGCAACAAAACAAAACAAAAAAATTAAATAAATAAATAAATGGCAGGAAACACGCAATCTGTACGTTCAGCACACGTTGGACTGTCCAGGACGGTGAAAACTGTGCCCAGCATCTTCCCATTGTTTTGTAACATTGTGGAATAACTGCGTATGCGCCATTTATAACGAGAGTCAATGGATAAGTTCCCTACACCCCCAAAACAGGAAATATGTCCCCAATCAGAAAACGTTTTTTGAAACAAAAAATATAACTCATTACTCATAAAATATTTATCCTACACAACTAAAAACATATATGCATATATTTTGAAATATTTTCATTTTATTATTTCATTTTTATAAAAAAAATAATTAAGTCTTCAATGTAAAATGGTCCAGAAGTTCCATTGGGCCACGCCCTAGCACCCCCTATTGGTCAGCCGCCCCTGTTTTGAGCTCATCTAAATCTTTTTCAAGTCCTTTAGTTCTTTAACTATTCTAGCCTGTGATCCTTCTTGTACCTCGATCCATATATGTCCATTTCTAGTCCATGTTGATGATTTTTTCTGTTTTCTTAACAACCTTGCTTCACGTGCAATATTGCTATTTTTTGTTAGATTTTCATTCATATAGACTCATGTTCGTGCGGCTGTCTGTAATGATTTTGTTTTTCTATTACATTAGTGCTTAGTGTATTTCTAGTTGATGTTTCTCTTAGTTAATTCTAGTTGTTGTTACTGTTTTTCTCTTACATTTTGTTGTTGAATGTAACTGGGACCCTGTGTACATAATCTCATTTCATCACATGTACCACATGCGGTGCAAATGACAATAAAGATTATCTGACTCTGATCTGACTCTATATAAACTTTTGTTCCCTTCAATTTCCTTGCTTGCATTATGGCATTATTTCTTGTTTTCCACCTTATAAATCTAACAACAATTGCTGGTTTAGATTTTTCAGCTTTACTGGGAAGGGTGTAACAAATTGAAACATCTTAATGATCAACATTAATGTCCTTGTCGTGCAAATAAGACACAACCTTCTTTTCCAGTGTCTGCAGCTCTTGCTGTGTGGCATCCTCCATTGTTTTAGTGCCAGCCACAACTTTTGCAGATGAACAGGGCTTTACTTCCAGGCCAGTTATCACAAGTTGTCTTGTCTTGCAGTATGTTCTATCTTGTCTATTTTTTGTTCAAGTTCAACTATTTTCTTTTATTTGTGACTTATCTGAAGTTTTAATTGTTTAACTTCCTCAAACAGACCCATCAGAAGTGTTTGCATAGATGTTAGATTTACTAGTTCAGCACTCATGATGTCTAAGGATTTTTTGATTTCCTCCATGTTTTCTAAGTTATGTTCCAGTTGTTCTTTTTTTTGTTTAAATTTACTCATTACTCACAGTACCTTCCACTTGAAGGTATCGAATCCCCGACTTGTCACCCAAAGGTAGAGGCCTGGTCACGAGATCCACCAGCCGCTCGATCGCAGCCCAATTGCCATAGCACCCAGGTCCGATGTCCGAACACCTGGACTCCTTGGCCACAGCAGCTCGCAGGATCCACGATAAAAATAATATCCATCCATCCATCCATTTTCGTCCGCTTATCCGGGGTCGGGTCGCGGGGGTAGCAACCTAAGTAGGGAGGCCCAGACTTCCCTCTCCCCAGCCACTTGGAGCAGCTCCTCTGGGGGAATCCCAAGGCGTTCCCAGGCCAGCCGAGAAACATAGTCCCTCCAGCGTGTCCTGGGTCTTCCTCTGGGTCTCCTCCCGGTGGGACATGCCCGGAACACCTCACCAGGGAGGCGTCCAGGAGGCATCCTAACCAGATGCCCGAGCCACCTCAACTGGCTCCTCTCGATGTGGAGAAGCAGCGGCTCTACTCCGAGTCCCTCCCGGATGACTGAGCTTCTCACCCTATCTCTAAGGGAGAGTCCAGACACCCTGCGGAGAAAACTCATTTCAGCCGCTTGTATCCGAGATCTCGTTCTTTCGGTCACAACCCAAAGCTCATGACCATAGATGAGGGTGGGAACGTAGATCGATCGGTAAATTGAGAGCTTTGCCTTTCGACTCAGCTCTCTCTTCACCACGACAGACCGGTACAACGCCCGCTTCACTGCGGATGCTGCACCTATCCGCCTATCGATCTCACATTCCAGTTCTCCCTCATTTGTGAACAAGACCCCGAGATACATAAACTCCTCCACTTGGGGTAGGACCTCCTCCCCGACCTGGAGAGGGCACTCTACCCTTTTCCGGCTCAAGACCATGGCCTCGGATTTGGAGGAACTGATCCTCATCCCGGCCGCATCACACTCGGCTGCAAACCGCTCCAGCGAAAGCTGTAGATCACGACTGATGAAGCCAATAGGACCACATCATCTGCAAAAAACAGAGAAGCGATTCTAAGGCCACCAAAACGGATCCTCTCAACACCTTGGCTGCGCCTAGAAATTCTGTCCATAAAAGTTATGAACAGAATCGGTGACAAAGGGCAACCTTGGCGGAGTCCAACTCTCACTGGAAACGAGCCTGACTTACTGCCGGCAATGCGGACCAAGCTCTGACACCGGTCGTACAGGGACCTAACAGCCCATATCAATGGGCCTGGTACCCCATACTCCCGGAGTACCCCCACAGAACCCCCCGAGGGACGTGGTCGAATGCCTTTTCCAAGTCCACAAAGCACATGTAAACTGGTTGGGCAAACTCCCATGTACCCTCCAGGACCCTGTTGAGGGTGTAGAGCTGGTCCAGTGTTCCACGACCAGCACGAAAACCACACTGTTCCTCCTGAATCCGAGGTTCGACTATGCGACGGACCCTCCTCTCCAGAACCCCTGAATAGACCTTACCAGGGAGGCTTAACACTAGCAAACCCAGGGGAAAAAAAAAACGCTAGAACTGCCATGAGTTTGTCAAAATGACAATTCTTTCATTAGGTGTCTTGAGCCTGGGGGTGGATATCTTTGTTTTTGGGTAAACATCCCCTCCTGAGAATCTTCTCCCAGCATAATCTTCTCCAGTAGGTCAAAACAAAAGATCCCCCTCACACAGAGAACATTCAATTTACATACACCCCCCCACAAATTACCCCACATTCCAACAGCATTTTGCTCCTACAGAGAGTTGCTTTCACCAGAGACTTGTTGCTCTGTAGGTGGGGGGGTTCTTACAAGCTTTGATCAAAAATAATGTTACACTGAATTTTATTTTTTTATTTTTTTCATTCAACCTTTATTTAGTCAGGTAAATCTTATTGAGCCTCGAGGCCAATGAAACACATACATTAAACAATAAACAATAGAAAAGTAGCAAAAACATCCATCCATCCATCCATCCATCCATCCATCTTCTTCCGCTTATCCGGGGTCGGGTCGCGGGGGTAGCAGCCTAAGTAGGGAGGCCCAGACTTCCCTCTCCCCAGCCACTTGGTGCAGCTCCTCCAGGGGAATCCCAAGGCGTTCCCAGGCCAGCCGAGAAACATAGTCCCTCCAGCGCGTCCTGGGTCTTCCTCTGGGTCTCCTCCCGGTGGGACATGCCCGGAACACCTCCCCAGGGAGGCGTCCAGGAGGCATCCTAACCAGATGCCCGAGCCACCTCAACTGGCTCCTCTCGATGTGGAGAAGCAGCGGCTCTACTCCGAGTCCCTCCCGGATGACTGAGCTTCTCACCCTATCTCTAAGGGAGAGTCCAGACACCCTGCGGAGAAAACTCATTTCAGCCGCTTGTATCCGAGATCTTGTTCTTTCGGTCATAACCCAAAGCTCATGACCATAGATGAGGGTGGGAACGTAGATCGATCGGTAAATTGAGAGCTTTGCCTTTTGACTCAGCTCTCTCTTCACCACGACAGACCGGTACAGCGCCCGCTTCACTGCGGACGCTGCACCTATCCGCCTATCGATCTCACGCTCCAGTTTTCCCTCATTCGTGAACAAGATCCCGAGATACGTAAACTCCTCCACTTGGGGCAGGACCTCCTCCCCGACCCGGAGAGGGCATGCTACCCTTTTCCGGCTCAAGACCATGGCCTCGGATTTGGAGGAACTGATCCTCATCCCGGCCGTATCACACTCGGCTGCAAACCGCTCCAGTGAAAATTGTAAATCACGAACTGATGAAGCCAGTAGGACCACATCATCTGCAAAAAACAGAGAAGCGATTCTAAGGTCACCAAAACAAATCCTCTCAACACCTTGGCTGCGCCTAGAAATTCTGTCCATAAAAGTTATGAACAGAATCGGTGACAAAGGGCAACCTTGGCGGAGTCCAACTTTTACCGGAAACGAGCCTGACTTACTGCCGGCAATGCGGACCAAGCTATTTATATATATATATATATATATATATATATATATATATATATATATATATATATATATATATATACAGGTAGTCCCCGACTTACGAGCGCTCTGACCTACGAGCATCCGGACTTACGAGCTGGCAAATTTTTGGAAAAAACGCAAAAAATACTGAGTTTTTCTGTGTTTTTTCACCACAGTCCGTTAGCTAAACATGTGGACACACGTTTCCGATCATTTTTATGCACTCATAAGCGGTTTTTCGATGAAAAACGAGTGTTTGTAGTCGCGCTAGCAAAACCGTTCCAACTTACGAGCGAAATTCCGGACTTACGAGACACGTGGCGGCCGTTCCAAATTACGAGATTTCCATGTTACGAGCGCCTCGTTGTAACGGAACTCGCTCGTAAGTCGGGGACTACCTGTATATATATAATATATATATATACTTATAAATATATATATACATATATACATATATACATATATATATACATATATATATATATATATATATATATATATATATATATATATATATATATATATATATATATATATATATATATATATATATATCACACACTTTATGGTATTGTAGGCCATTGCATTAGGTAATACATTCAGCAATTACTTTTACTTTAATACTTTAAGTATTTTTAAAAGCAAGTACTTATTTACTTTTACTTAAGTAAAAATATTAATATGGTACTTCTACTTTTACTAGAGTATATTTTTGTCTGTTTATTTGCACTTTTACTTAAGTACAGTGTTTGAGTATTTTCTCCACCACTGGATTTACCTGACTATATAAATATGCCCCAAGGCCTCCTCCCCGCCAACAGAATGGAATGGCCTCATATACATACCAATGGCTTTAAAAATGCTAATTCAATTTGTCAGTTTGACAATCCCATGGGTTTTATAGGTAAAATTGTCATTTTGACAAAAACTGGTAGAGCTAGTGTTAAAGCTCCACTGACATGTTCTTTTAACTTTTCAAAAAATGGCACAACATATATAAATATTAAGATAGACCTCTGACCGTTTTTGCTAAAATAATGTTCAATGAATGAAATTTCCTCTCAAAATATTTTAAATTTAGCGCCGTTTTTTTAGACCGTAAATCCGGATTTTCCGGTCACGTGTCAGCAGAACCGATCTGACGTCACGTCCGATACTGAACTCTGCTCAAACCGTACATTGAATGGACAAAAATATAAACGCATCCGTCGAATTTAGCCAATTAAAACTACATTTTAGCGATTTGGCTTCAGTTTGGGGAAAAAAAAGTTATTTTGAGTGATGCACAACGAACGGAAAGGTTTATATTCTCCGTGTTGCTTCTGTAAGAGTTATCACGATAGCTCTGCTGCCATCTGGTGCTCAATGTGAAACCTCCCTTGAAAAAAAAAAGCAATACGGAGAATATAAACCTTTCCGTTCGTTGTGCATCACTCAAAATAACTTTTTTTTCCCCAAACTGAAGCCAAATCGCTAAAATGTAGTTTTAATTGGCTAAATTCGACGGATGCGTTTATATTTTTGTCCATTCAATGTACGGTTTGAGCAGAGTTCAGTATCGGACGTGACGTCAGATCGGTTCTGCTGACACGTGACCGGAAAATCCGGATTTACGGTCTAAAAAAACGGCGCTAAATTTAAAATATTTTGAGAGGAAATTTCATTCATTGAACATTATTTTAGCAAAAACGGTCAGAGGTCTATCTTAATATTTATATATGTTGTGCCATTTTTTGAAAAGTTAAAAGAACATGTCAGTGGAGCTTTAAGAGTGTGATCCCCCTATAGTTGGAACACACCCTACGGTCCCCCTTTTTGAATAGGGGAACCACCACCCCAGTCTGCCAATCCAAGGGAACTGCCCCCGATGTCCACGCGATATTGCAGAGTCGCGTAAGCCAACACAACCCCACAACATCCAGAGCCCTAAGGAACTCAGGGCGAATCTCATCCACCCCTGGAGCCCTGCCACCGCGGAGCTTTTTAACCACCTCGGTGACCTCAGCACCAGAGATTGGAGAGCCGACCCAAAGTCCCCAGGCTCCGCTTCCTCAGTGGAAGACGTGCCAGTAGGATTGAGGAGGTCTTCGAAGTATTCCGCCCACCGACTCACAACATCCCGAGTTGAGGTCAACAGCACGCCATCCCCACCATAAATGGTGTTGGTCGCGTACCGCTTCCCCCCGAGACCAGAATCGCCTCGAAGCCGTACGGAAGTCATTCTCCATGGCCTCTCCGAACTCCTCCCATGCCAGAGTTTTTCCCTCAGCAACCACTCTATTTATATTAGATATTATATAATAATAATAATAATAATAATAATAATAATAATAATAATGAATTCAATTTATAACGCACTTTTCATTAATGAAAATCTCAAAGTGCTACAAAGTGCAACATAATTAAATGTCAATAAAACAAGTAATAAAACAAGTATAATCAATAACAGTATCAACTAAGATCAAAAGTAGAATCATGAGGAGGTAGAGTATACTCAATGGCAGATCGACCCCCAGCAAGCACGTAGATCTGACATCAGCAGAGCGGAACCCACATCCACGAAAGAGCAGGCCCAACAGCTGCAGATTGTCTCCATGATCGCCCCACCGCTCTCCCGGCTCCGCGACAGCAGCCCTCTCGGCTCGTCAGTCCAAGGCTGAAGCCTGTTCACGAGGACAACCAGTCCCCCAGGACGGCAGCCACAGTCCTCAACCGCCACACCCAGCTCCGACGCCAGAGGACCCAATCCCATGGCTTAGAAGTCCTCAGGATTAGTGATGGAAAGTGTTGGCTTTGATTCTTATTCGCCCCAAATTCGTTATTTTGGTTTCACTTTGGATCAAAAAGGAGAGATACACTTAAACATGACAGACGCTAACTTAAAGTTCCAAACCAGTTTAATTAATCATAAGTTTAAAAGTCACAGAATACATTTGTTCTATTTCGAAAAATCATTATATTTGATTAAAATAAGTGGACAGAGAGTGAGTGAGAGAGATAGGGAGACAGAAGAAGGAGAGAGAGAAAAAGAGAGAGAAAACACATTGAAATGGCATTTCAAGAGAGACCCCATATACAACCTGATTTAGTCTGAATACAGCTGTTCTTCGTTGGGCTGGCTGCGTTGACTCGCATGGAGGAGGAAAATTCATATTTTTATACCCTTCTCTGGGTGTTGCCTGCCCTCAATTTAATAATAGAAGTTCTGCTTTATGCTCTTCTTTGGGCATTTGCCTGCTCTCACCTTAATAATAGAAGTTCTGCTTTATGCTCTTATTTGGGCATTTGCTTGCTCTCACCTTAATAATAGAAGTTCTGTTTAAAGACGTTGCCCTTCCCCAAAGCAGCTCACACAAAACTATAAATCCACACACCCCTAGATCCAAAAATAGAGCAGTCCCTAAGCCTGTAGGACAGACACAAGCTGCATCCTTTTAAAACCCATTCTAGATGAAAAAACACGAAGACAAAAATATGTTTATTTCACAACAAACCCCCTTTGGACCTCATTACCTGAGGTCCATCCCAAAAGAAATAAAATCACACACCTAATAACGTAGCTAAACGCATATATACACAATATTCAATCAGTTTTTTCAAAATCCTCCAAGTTATAAATTTTTTAACAAAAGCAGTTGTCGCATCATTTCGGGATCCCTAACAATAATAATAGTAAGTGATTTAGGATATTGCAGAATTCTAAACCTTAAGTTTCCCAAGTTCCTCCTCCAGCAGCAAGGCAGTTGTCTCCTTTGAACACACAAAAATAGAGAAAGAACACAAGATTTATATCACCATCACAGAAACATTAATTTACTTTTTGAATGTGCCACACATACTCAGGGACATTCCCCTAGGTTGCTCGGGAATGTTCTCCTATGTCCCCGAGTTTTCTTCGTGTTATGTGAAACTCTAATATGTAATGTTTTTATCGTTCTAGGTGTCTGTTCTATGTGTGGATATTCCTAGCACCGAGTGGCCCCATTAAACAGAGTCTTTCTGGGCCCGCACGCAACTTTACTCGGCTACTTTGGTCTACCAAGGCATGAGAGTTCGAATGCGACCTCTTCTTGTTGTCCCGCTTGATCCTCTTAGCTCCTTCATGGTTCACGGGCTAGAGCACACTGAACCGTGTGGATCCCCTGGCATTGACACGCACTGCCTGTGGTATGCGTTCAGCGATCCCACACGGGTCCTTCCTGACCAGGGCTGTCTGGTCTTGCCTCCCCGGGACTCCGTTGAGAAAACCCCCTCAGCTGGAGCATTTCCAGGAACCACCTATCATAAACAGAATGTGCCACAGCAAACAACACCCAATCAATTATAAATCAGTAGTACAAAGTATGAATCATGCATATGGTGGGTTTGGAAGAGGCTTAATCTTCATTAGGGTTAATTATGAGTAGATTTAAGGTGGTTCATACTTACAAAAAATACTGTACCTTTTCACTCAGCTTATAGCAGAAATTACACACATAACAATAACATCACAAGCGGCGGCAGAGCATTATTAAAAAAAACATAGCAAGCGGCGGCAGAGCATAATTCACAAAACATTGTACACGTGTGGTTCTATACACCTTCCTGAGTCAATGTCACATGTCATCTAGTCAAGTCAGTTGCTATAAATCTACAGAACCATCATATTTCTAAACACCCTCTGATCAGGTCCACTTCAGGTTAGAGTGGTTTGAGCCTGCAGGCCAGGAGACATTTCCAAGGGGCGTCCCCCATCCTGCTTCACACACATGGAAAAAAAACAGTGTTGTTAATTGCTCATTTGAAATATGCTTGCATCAATACTCATTCCTCCATGACATGATTAAAGAAAATAAAACGTTCAAGACCGATGCCGCCTCAATATCAACGTAACGCCAATTTATCAGTTATCCTTATTATTCTTTGTATACTAAAATGTATTTACCATCTTTTAGTTAATTAGTTATTTCTAGGAACATTTTTCGACCTAGTTATTTCTAGGAAACATTTACAATCTAGTTATTTCTAGGGACCAATTTCAACCTTTCTATTTTTAGAAACATCTGTCAGCCCCTTAACCCCCTTTTGAAACAAAACTTTACCTTGTTTAAATTATGCCAAAGTTATTTGGTTAATAAATTGGAAATTGTGTCTAAATTTAATTTACCATCCTTTAACCTAAGCACTAGTGTCAGATGTTTCCTAAACCTCAGCCTATTGCCACCACTAATTTGGTTTTCACAACCATATAGCTAACTGTAATCTACGATATCATCTCATTTTCTTTAAAATTATAATCATTTACCAAAATGTACCCCTTGTGACACATCAGAATCCCAACATGCACTCCGCCAAGGATAACTGCAAAAACAGAAATATAAAAGTTAACTCGTTTTAGGGTCAGGAGCTGGGATCATTTCCCTTGCTTTCCTTAAGCTTCACCACAGAGTTACAGGAACCAGAAAAAGCAAGTCGTCAGATCCACCTGAGCACAGTATAACTGAGAATCATGAGGCCCGCGCTAGCAGGCCCTAAATGTCGCCTATGTGTTTCATTAAAAAATTTATCATAGCAACTGTAGTTTTGATCCCGGCTACTAAGATCAACGACAGATCCTCACAGATCAATATGGGGTGCGGCCTTTGCTGGTGTGAGTGACTTCAGGACCATTTGTTCTCTTGTCTGTTTGGAGAACGTGTTCAGCTTTCTCTTGTTCCAGCCCCCAGTGAGACGTTCACTGGGTTCTGATTCTCGTCCGGACCCCCCAAATCCGGACCGTATATCCTGGCCATTTGTGTCTGATGACCATGTTTTGACAGTTCTTTGAGAAAGTCTTTGCCTCTGCTCGGCTGAAAGTTTTTGTGGACAGTCTTTTGTTCTTTTGGTGCCTTTGTTGTTTTCAGTCGTTCCTTGCGTAAGCCCCTCAAAAGTTCTTGAGCAAGGTTGCATATGAGTCCAGCCATGTTGTTGTTCTTCCCAGTGAAGTCACAGTGAGTCAGTTTCTGGACACACCTTCATATTAAATCTGATCCGATCTGATCAATAACCACAGTAGCTGAGATTCAAAAGTCAGATGCTGCATGTGTTTTGACAGAGGCCTACCTTAATGCATATTTACCATTATGTGTTCTGTATAGATGAGGTGGGATTCATAAGACTCACTCTTGCCGTTCCATCAACACTGTTCAATGAGGCTATTTAAAAAATTAAAAAAATTAAAAAATCATTAACAGACCAGGATCAAATTAATTTTCTGTTAACAAGCTCTATTATGGATCCTTCGACAGAGGCATCTTTTAATCTGATCTGCACAACAGATCCAAAACATTAGTTTACCTAAAAGTGAAATAATCAATTTACCCTGAAACCAAAAAATACTGTAGCCTACTTTTATTTTAGAAAATATAATTTATTATTTCCTAAGACCCCCTTGCTAGTATACAGTCTATGATAATTAGCCAATTCCTTGAGCCTTCTAAGATCTGCCTTCTTGTTGGATTTATTTATGTATCGTGTATATTTTCATGTCTAAACCGCACAGCTAGATGCCCTCCTAAATTGTCAATTTTAAATTATTAAGCTCAGTGGCTCATTTATTCAAAGTAAAAATGTGGGCTAGTTCATTTTGGCCTGTTGTTCCAGGTATATAACTACAGGCGTGTCAAACTCATTTTGATCTGGGAGCCGCATACAGCTTAATCTGATCTCAAGGGGGTCAGACCAGAATACTCATTCTAAAGGTCCACTTTTTGTCTTTGTAATAGTGCAAAGAATAAATAAATTATAAAGATATTAACATTAAATTAATTGTCCTGTCACATTTTTACTCAGTTTAACATTTAAGTGCATTACATATTTAAAAAAAACTGATCAGTGATTGCACGTTTTAAAACATTTATTCAACAAACTGTTTTGTTAAATACCCTGATGCATGCTCAATAATCCAGGTAGAAAAATCTAAAAAACTAAATCTGGGCTTCTGGACATACAAAAAAAAAAAAAAAAAAAACAGTTTTTTTTTTAAACCCTTTCCTGCATGTTAAAAATGCATCAAAATTTAGAAATGAATGAATTTTAAATCCATTTTTCACATCTAAGAAGCAACTGTGAACCCATAAATTGAGCTTTGAGCGTAGCTGTTTTATTACTGCAGATTTTTAAGAAAATAGCGTTCATTTTTTTATTTTTATAATTCAGATTCATCTGCGGGCCGACTAAGTCGATTTTTAAAGTCCAATTCTCCACTTATTATAAATTGAGATTCAATTTATGTCCTCAATAGATTAAAATTAAAGATGTATTTATTTAAGACCTGTCTGTGAGGGCTACTCCCTCCTTAGCACTTTGAGATTTCCATTAATGAAAAGTGCGTTATAAATTGAATTCATTACTATTATTATTATTATTATTTATTCTTCAAACCCCAATCTGTCCTCTTCTTTTATTCATCTGACTCCAAACAGTTATTAAACTCTGTATCTGCATCCCTTTACTTTTATTAAATGTTTCAGAACGAATGACCCAACTGGATGACTGAATTAAAATTACAAATAAAAGTGACTCCGACCTATGTTCGGTTTTTCTAGAAATTATTATGCTCCTGTCTGCAGTACCTTTTTCGTCCATCAGGGGTCTCCATTATACTCAGGCTCAGTGTTTAACAGGTGTACGATAATTTTCGTATTTGTACAATAATTTTGCCCTCTGTACGATCAATAATCCCGACAAAGGCCAAAAATACAATAATTTTGCCATTCTGTGAACGTGTAATTGTGACCGGTTTCCATCAGCCTGTCGCAACTGTCTGTCAGAGTTTTTTGTGAACCCTGAAGGCGTCTTGAAATTCCAGCTAATCGTGCTTTTCCAAATGTGACCGAAGACTTTCTGTAGAGCTCATTAATTACCACCAGACAATAATGCGTATTAATGTCTATGGTTCCCCCCAGTACTGACGCCACAAAGCTGTGAGTGCCTGTTAGACGCTACAGTATTCAACAATAGAGTGACTATCGAGCATACTTATTTTGTTTATGATGGGTGTACGATAATCCTACATTTCTTACCTGGCAACCCTGCTCAGGCTATACATGAAACGACTGTCTTTTGCGTCCCCACAGTTGCCAAATCCGCTTATTTCAAGCGGCATTGGGCTTGTTTTCCCTGGAGTCGCTTTCAAATTTGATCAGCCGCTTGTGGCGGGTTTTTATTTTCGCTTCTCGTGGACATTGAGTCGCTTATTTGTGCTTGTTTTGAAGGAGCTGATCGCTTCTTTCGGTCTAGAGATCTGGCAACCCTGCAACGCTTACAAGACGTGGACATTCACTGGAGCTATTCACAAAAGTACGTCTTCCAAATTGGTAATCCACTTTCTCTGCTTCTTATATTGGGAAATACAAGTATGATGCGTTCGGTTCTACATCCTCACGTCCTATACACAAATTATAAGACGAGTCTCGTAAACCACGTCGGACCTAATGGCTCGTTAGCTTTGCTGTTAGCTGCTAAGTTCGTCTACAAAAACTAACTTTGGATTATTTAAAGTCGATATTGTTTATCTACACGACGCGCCACTGTACGCTTTGTTAGCGAATCCGATGTGAGCTGTCTACCGTTACAAAGTTATAAAATGTCCGCTGTTAGGCAGCATATGCTATGCTAACGGGAGGTTCACTGCAATTTTCCAACTTTCCCGTTTGTCTAAGTGTTATAACCTAAAATTATTGAGATAGAATGTCATAATCCTTTTCAATCAATCTTTCCAACTGTGACGGTTCATTCGGCCCTAATTAATTTGTCTCAAACTGTCTGCAAATATTTTATTTGTTTATTCAAAAAACTGTACAATCCTGAGGCCTTCTAGCCTGGTTAAACCCAGACCCTCGTTCAGAGCTGAGCTGAAGTTCTATTTTTTTCATTTCACCCACATTCACGCTGTAGAAAATGATCTAGTCCTGTTAAAATGGAGAAGTGTAAACCGTTTTAATGTATTGTTTATTTTGTGTTTCAGGAACCCAGCACCAACTCCTGAGGAGGTGAAGACTAGTTTCTTACTCTATTAAACTGCTGTATCTAAATAAACTTTGTTCTAACTTCAGCGCCTCAATGTCGGCATTATCTGCTTCGTACAGTATATCTGTCGGTACAGTGGTGATTATTTAATCCTCAGATAGCTTGTAAAAAGTTTAAGAAGAAAAAACAATCCATAAATATGTCATACAGGCTAAAAAAAAATACAGTACAGGTAACCCCCGATCTACGAACGAGTTTGGGACCTAAGAACCGTTCGCAGCTCGATCCGTTCGTAGGTAGGGGGTGAAAATTATAATTAAAAAAAAATTTCATTCATTCATTCATTCATTCAACCTTTATTTATCATGCTAACGGAGCGCGCGCACACATTTAAGCATGTACAGTAGTGTACTGTAATGTTAAACATTGCTATTCACATTTACAGAATAAATAAAAATATATTTTCTTACTTTGAGATGGTCATAGCCGACATCTTAGGTTGCCATGCGTTGTTGTTATCAGGCCGAGCAGCGCGACGAGCAAACCACGGGAGCTGCTCGAGGCCTGTGTTAGCTCTCGAGGCCTGTGTTAGCTTCTGCTAGCCAGGCCATGAGCTGGTGTTGGAGCGGCGGTGCGGCCCAATCGGCCATCAATCTGCAGTTGCTTCTCCGCCTGAGACGTCCACAGAGCTCACAGAGCGATTCCAGATAGTAATTAATCCATATGAGGCAATCCTGATCAACAAGTCTTCCAAACCTTGCTGCCAGCCGTGACTAACCCTAAGATGGCTGGCCTCCGGTGACTGGCGACCTTCTTCCTGTTATGACCGACCTTCTTCCTGTTATGACCGGAAGTTGCACAAAATGATCAGAAATGATCATTTTTTATCATAATTATTATTTATAAAGCCTTTAAAACAACCACAGCTGCAACAAAGTGATGTACACATGAAATTAAGAACATTTAAACACAAAAAAATAAAAAAAAAAAAAAAAAAAATTTTAATACAATAATTTCATATTTTTATTAAATATGATACGTTCGTAGGTCCCGTGGTTCGCAGGTCGATGGGGTCGTAGGTCGGGGGTTTGCTGTCATTATTTTCCTCCTTCTGTTTTTGAATTATTTAAAGTCCATGACTCACCATGTTTTTCAAATTGCATCGCCATTATTTATTTGTTTATTTAAAAATAATACAGGAGCGTTTATTTATATTGTAGAGAAATAACGCTAAATGTGTTATTTCATGATTCATAGCAGATTTTTAGCAAAAGCTCCGGGAAGATCTGCCCCTCTCTTTTTTCTCTCCCCGTGGGTCGGGAGTTCAGAAAGGTAGCCGCGCAGCGGAGCTCTGAGCGCGCGTGCCCCGTGCTCTCTGGACAGAACCGAGCCCTGAGTCAACGAAAAGAACTTCAAAGGTAACAGCAGAACGGGGAGCCAGGGAGAAGACGAGAGAAGCCGCGCGACTCTTGCTCCTCTCTTGGCAGAAGCTGAGAGGCTTTGTGAGCAGCGAGCAACAGTCCGCAGCGGTGTTATATCTTATTAAAACGTCTATAAAATAAATAAATAAATAAAAACAGAGCACTGGTCCAGTTGTACACACAAATGCACCAAGAAATATGCAGTTTTAACTCCCATTTTTTAAAGATATGTATGGGAACAATTAAATAAATAACAAGTAGGACAGTGCTTTTATTGAGGCAAAAAAAATATTGTGATATCAAGGTATTTTACTTAATAATTTCTGTATATAGCCTGTTTCAGCTTTTTCAGCTAATTCTACATTTTTAATCCAACTTTTCAGCCTAATTTAGCAAAACCATGCTCTTGTTTAGCTTTTTTTTTTTTAATCATTCTAATTAACTTAAACTGTTTATTTTCATTAGACCAGTGTTTTTCAACCTTTTTGGAGCCAAGGCACAGTGTTTTCATTGAAAAAATCACGAGGCACACCACCAACCAGAATTGTAAACAGAGATACTGTACTCTGTATCCACCTATATTAAATATATAGTCATTCTTATCATAGTGTCTTGAATAGAAATGAAATAAACACAGAAATGTATTTTTATCATATTTTATATTTCTTATTTCATTGTGGTCTTGTGACTGTTACATGCTCAATGCAGCAAGGGGCGATATGTACCATTTTAGTTTACCGGTATATATATATATATTTTTTTTTGTGGGTACTTCATTGTGTATTTTATGAGTGTGGACAAAGTCAAACACTAAAGCTGTTTAGAAAACCACTTGGTTTCTAAACTTAAAAATATTTAGATCACAGATCAACAGTTTAAACTGAGAGCCTGTATCATTTTAAGGGAAAAATATGTTGTTTCAAAATTTCATAGCGTCTACAAATCCCAAAAAAATTGGGATAAATCCATTTTTCCCACTGTGCCGTAGTAAGTGGACCACTTATAGCCTTGGCCCCCTCTCGGCCCCCCCAGCAATAAAAGTCTAGCTCCGCCACTGGTCCAGAGCAGCACAGCGCTGCAGAGAGAGAAAGCCACGCGCAGTTTGGAGAGCAGAGACAAGTCACGCAGGTGAGGCAGGCAAGCTGACGTGACATGGCAGGAAACCATTATTTTAGAACATAAAAAAGGATTTAGTATTCTGTGACTAATCTTATTCTATTTTTATCTGGTCCAGGACTCTTATCAGATTATTTTATCAGCGAAAGTCAGCGCATCCATTTCAAAACTCTCACCCTAGTCCCGCCCTTACTTATTTAATCTCGAATTATAAGTAAGTCTAAATTGTCACTGTTTTAAACTAGACACCACCTAGTAAGTTTACAGTTTAAACTTGGTCTCAGAGTTACAGGGTCAGCGGCAAATAAATTATTTATTTATTCTAAAACCCCGACCCCTCTGTTCCAAACGCCCGTCGGCATTTGGGAGGCGCGACCACTGCGTGTTTTTACCTGGGACTTGGGTATTATTATTTACTTCACGTATACGTATACTTACTCGCCTTATTTCCTTATCTTACTGGAATCCAACACACTGAATTAAAATTTGCCTATAAATGTCCAATTTCAGATTTTTGTTGAAACAGGCAATCTGCTTACCTCATTGTTGTATAGACCGGTCACTGATCAGTGCTCTGGACTCCCGCTCGTCCTTTCCTGTCCGCGCGTGCAACCAATCTCGGTGGAACCTCCATTTTTGTTGGCTTTGATTCTTATTCGCCCCGAATTCGTTATTTTGGTTTCACTTTGGATCAAAAAGGAGAGATACACTTAAACACGACAGACGCTCACTTAAAGTTCCAAACCAGTTTAACACTAGGATGACTGAATTTTCAAGATCCTGAGGACAAACCCCCTCCTTCTTCTCAAACATTAGTGGGCCATTAACTGCCTTTTGTTATAAATATGCGTGCACACATGTAAGAATTATGAGGAGGTCAATAATAATACTGACCTCTTTATCCTTAATTAATCTACTTATTCAGATTGAATAGTAAATTCACGGATTCTGTTCTTTTTCAGTTTACCCAATATTTCTGTGATCTTTATGATGGATAAATACACAAAGCCATTAAGTGACAAAGACGTTAACTTAGTTTGATATGTCAAAGAGACACTATCATTTATTTAAAATAAATCAACTAAATTAACACCATTACACTTGATTGACATGATTTCACTTTCTTTCAAATTAATACGTCAGCACACTTGAATCATAACACAACAGACATAAATATTGGATGTTAACATATTTAGTCTGTGGGCTCTTCAGCTTAAAATAGTTTCCAGCTTAGATAGAGAGGGAAAGATTTAGGAGGAGAAAATGGAGGAAGAAAAGTTAAGAGTCAGGGAGTTATCTTGATGTGTTTAACCAGAAGCATGGCAGCTCTCCGGCTGAACTCGGCTACACGTTGGTACCCTTGGCAAAGCATTTGACGACTTGTTACCTCGTGAAGATGGTCAGTCTCCCTCGGTCCAGTTTGGTCAGTTCGTTTACCATTCTCAGCGTCTCCAGACGTGCGCCTTGACTCGAACCGAAAGTAACGGCAGCTCCTGGTGGTGTTTCCAAGATAAGACGTTCCTTAAAGGAATGTCAATAAAAGAGAGCTTTTCACGGCTTGAAATAGATTTATAACAGGCATGTTATAAATCTTTTAACTGAATGACGTGTCCTTAGCGTGTGACTAGACGATCATCAGTTCTTTGGAGAAGACCATAGTTTGAGGCTTACTCCAGCAGACTTCAAGGAAAACAGGAAGTCAGAGCTCTTTTAAGGCTAACTTGACCTAGAAAGACGTAGCTCTTTCTGATTCAGTCTGTTAAGCCAGGAGCCACTGAGAGGAGGCATAAGTTAGATTAAAAATGTCAGAAAGGATAAGAAAGTTAGTTTAAGACGCCAGTCTCATGATACAGCAGATTTAGAACTTTCTTAACTCATTACCAACATTGTTGTATGAATAAACAAACGTCATCAGAGCATAACATATGGGACCTATTAATGATAATAGCTTGATTATTAAATAGGACAAAAACAAAAGTCTCTGGGTGTCTAGATTGTCCTGAGCTCAAGCTAAAATGAATGAGATAAAGTGTTCCTTTTATCTTCACATGCAAGTTCGAGAGGAGAGGAGAAATCCTCCATGTACAACATTTTGAATTAAGCAGAGTATTTGATTTATCTGACATTAAAATGTACTGATGCTCTTACAAATAAAATTATTCATTTGATAACATTTGAATTAACAAAATTAAAAGAAGTCTCTGGATGACTTAATTGCACCTTTGACACAGCAGTGAAACACAGTTTAACTCTCACAGAATAACACAGCTTAAAAGCACACATCATGAAAATGACAAAAGTTATTCTTTTGATCACATCAGCCTAAAATCAAAGATAGAAATAGTCTCTTTTGGTGACTATATTTATCAGATTACAGTTTAATGAATGATTTTGTAGTAAATGTCTTGCTTTACTGAGAGGTCAGTAAAGGTCATCACTGGACAGTTCAAAAACCTTAATTTGACCCTGGGTAGGTCCATTACATCTCCCCCCTTTTGGAAGCCATCGCCAGTCCTTGGGGATGGGGTCCAACACGAAAGGAAACCTTGAACTGTCTTTGATCTTGAAGTAATCCAGCAAGTGGAAAAGAAAAATCAAAAATTATAATCCCATAAAGTTTTGGAAATTCCATACTGTTCGTAGGTAATCCCATTGCGGTAAGCTTTTAATCCCTCGGAAAACTGAGTCTGTTAACTCTTGGAAAACAAAGTCTGTGATCCTTTGGAAAACAAAGTCTTATAATCCACAGCGGTAATTCCACAGCAGTAAATCCCCAACGATTAGTTTTGTTGAATGATCAGCAACAATTGTTTTCATAATCAGCATGTAGAGGGGATCCCTCGATTGACGCAGAGGAGGCGG
Organism: Garcialebias charrua; assembly: GCA_038048925.1. Classification (NCBI taxonomy): domain Eukaryota; kingdom Metazoa; phylum Chordata; class Actinopteri; order Cyprinodontiformes; family Rivulidae; genus Garcialebias; species Garcialebias charrua. Next base: position 13,251 of record JBBPBX010010761.1, on the reverse strand, counting down.
CCCTTGGACGAAGGTTGAAGACCAAGCGTTGGAGCTGCAGGTCCCCACATCGAAGGTTGTTGGCTGGTTGGTTTCCAGTCAGTGCCACTCTGGTTCTATGTGTCATGCAATTATGTGGTTTTTTAAGGTGGGCTTATGATTGGGATTTTACATTAAGCCTTACCTATATGCACCTGGTATGTAAGCTATCATGGTTTAGATCAGCTATAACTACCAATTAAGGGGTGGATCAATTCTGTAAAATTAGATATAGGGATCTGTACCTATAAAATTTTGGAGGGCTCCTGTAACGAAGGCCTCTAATTCCAAACTATTCCTCCATTCATTACTTAGTTTAGGTTAAACTAAAATAAAAAATGAAATATAGTTTGATCTAAATGTCTGTTGTCTTTTAGACGAACGACGTAGGATTTGGTATTCCTAATAAATTTTGAAGTCTATGGCGAGACTCATCAAAATGAATAGACAATCTAGAATAGAAACGATCGAATCGGTTCAATTTAGAAATTGTGAGGTCAATGTAGTTTATGGTACCTTGAGTAGCTTTAAACTACATTGACTCTTCGACGATTGAGATTTAACAAAACGAACTGCATGTTGGCATAGTTAAATCCATATCATTCATTAACCAATGTTAATACAAAACCTTTTTGGCTGGGAGTGTTCAGAACCAAACAATATCTCAACTAATGACAACAGTAATGACTAAACAACAAGGAAACAACGTTTCACTGCTTCGACACACTCTTGTCGTCAGATTCCAAAGTGCAACACACAAGAAAAACAGGTCTCAACTTCGTGACCGAGGTCAAATTAAATCTCGTGGATTTAAACGGTTGTTAAGATTAGTTATGTTGTGAGTGTTAGGCTTAGCGTTTCTAAGTTCAAATTGGACAATGCGACTTATAGGGTGGGAAAGTACGGTAGTTCAAACCTGATTAGTTTATTTACTAACTTGTGTTTGGACGACCTTATTATCCCATGAAGTCGGTGTGTTTGTGAGATCTTTGTCTTTTGTGGAGTCATTGAACGCCTTGTAAGGTTTGATCTGATTTCGATGTACCCATTTAGCAATTGGCTCTTTGCGGCCTTTGCTGATTTTGATTTCGTAGACGACTGAGGACACTTTGTCTGTTATCAGATGAGGTCCAGTCCACCTGGGCATTAGTTTGCGGGCGAGAGTTCCGGTCTCGGACCCTCCTTTCCCGGTTGCTGGGGCGAACGTATAGTACCAGACTCTGTCTCCCACTTGGAGTTCATTGTGAGAGGCCTTCTGGTCGTAGTACGCCTTGCGTCCTTCAGCGGATTTTTCCAGGTTTTTCTGGGCGAAAGCAAAAGTGTTTCTGAGGTGTACATTCAAATCTTTCATGTATTGTTGTGTAGTGTAGGCTGTCGCCATGGCGGCGTCGCCTGGTTGGTACAACAGGTGTAGAGGGAGAGTCATTTGTCGACCGGTCATCATCTCGAAGGGAGAGATGCCAGTTGATGTGTGTGGAGTGGCTCTTATGGCCATGAGGACCAGAGGGAGTTTCACGTCCCAGTCCTTGTGGTTTGCAGCCACGTATTTCTTCAAAATACTCACCACAGTTCTGTTTGCTCTCTCTACTTGGCCTGAAGCCTGTGGGTGGTAGCCGACATGAAAGTTGGCCTTGACGCCTAGCGTCTTCCACAGTTCTTTCATCACTTCACCTGTGAAGTGTGTACCTTGGTCTGAGTTCACCCTAAGGGGAAGTCCAAACCTTGAGAATATATGATTCATTAACAACATAGCAGTGGTTTGTGCTGTGTCGTTAGGAGCTGGTAGGCATTCTACCCATTTGGTGAATGCACAGGTTACCGTGAGAAAATATTTATTTCCTCTAGAGCTCTTAGTGAGTGGTCCAACCCAGTCGATCTGGAGGTCAGACCATGGGAATGCAATGCCTCTGCTTTGCAGTGGTGCTCTGTGAAGTGGTCTGGTTGGCTGAAACTGGCCACAGACCACGCACCCTTCAATGTAGTCCTTGACATCCTTTTTCATTCCAGGCCAATAGGCAATTTGTTTTAATGCCGTCAGCGTGGCTTTATCTCCTTTGTGTCCTGCGGACGGGAGATCATGGGCATGAACTAACATCACCCCCCTTTGGTCATGGGGAACCACGAACACAGGTGAGGACGTTGGTCCATGAGCGAAAGTTAAGATGCCCTTGATTACTCTGATGCATGCTCAATAATCCAGGTAGAAAAATCTAAAAAAGCTAAGTCTGGTCCTCTGGACATTCAAAAAATAAAACAAAACAAAGCAAAAAAAAAAATGTAGAAACGTTTCGTCTTTCGTCCGAAAGACTTCCTCAGTCTGAGTTGCTGTATTCAGCTCAGTCTTATAAATAGCACCCTCTCACAGTGTTGCACAACCAGTTGGCTGATGACAGCCTGAAACCAGTTGCTCACATGATCAAGGAGGGCCATCAGCCTAACAATGGATCATTAGCACCCTGATGGTTGTTTGCTATTCACAGAGGGCTGAGTGATACTAGCAATCACAGCATTGTAAGAGGGAGACAGTTGAACCCGGAGGCCTCCACCCCGGTTTAATGATGGACGGTTTCTTTTCACAAAGATGGCCTCCTTTACTCCTCTCTCAAACCATCGTTCCTCTCTATCAAGGATGTGAACATCTTCATCCTTGAAAGAGTGACCGCTGGCCTGGAGATGAGTGTAGACTGCAGAGTCCTGACCTGATGCTGTTGATCTTCTGTGCTGGGCCATCCTTTTGGCCAGTGGCTGTTTAGTTTCCCCAATGTAAGACTGATCACAGCCCTCCTGACACTGAACAGCATACACAATATTACTCTGTTTGTGCCGGGGGACTGGATCTTTGGGATGAACCAGTCTTTGCCGTAATGTATTTTGGGGTTTAAAAGCCACTGGGACGTTGTGTTTAGAGAATAAACGTCTCAATGTCTCTGAAACTCCCGCAACATACGGAATGACCACTGGTCTGGGTCTGGGTTCCTTCTTTTCACCTGATGGCTGGCTGGAGTCCTGTTTGGGTTTCTTCTCTGCTTTCAGGAAGGCCCAGTTAGGATATCCACATTTCCCTAGAGCCTGTTTTGTGTGTGATTTCTCCTTCTGTCTGGCTCCTAAGTTGGTGGGGACGCTGTCTGCTCTGTGATACAGAGTCCTGATGACTCCTAACTTGTGCTCCAGAGGGTGATGGGAGTCAAACTGTAAATACTGGTCTGTGTGGGTGGGTTTGCGGTACACCTCAGTTTGCAAATTTCCTCTATCAGAAACTGAGACCTCACAGTCCAAGAAAGCCAACCTGCCATTTTTTACATCTTCTCGTGTGAACTTGATATATTTATCCACAGAGTTGATGTGATCAGTGAAATGTTGGACTTCCTGAGATTTAATTTTAACCCAGGTGTCATCAACATACCTGAACCAATGACTTGGTGGTCTCCCTGAAAAGGACGTCAAGGCTTTCTTTTCTACCTCCTCCATGTACAGGTTGGCAACAATAGGAGAAACTGGCGACCCCATAGCACACCCATGTTTCTGCCTATAATATTGCTCCCCATATGTGAAGTAGGTTGACTGCAGGCACAGTTTCAAGAGTGACAAAAGGATGGCCCAGCACAGAAGATCAACAGCATCAGGTCAGGACTCTGCGGTCTACACTCATCTCCAGGCCAGCGGTCACTCTTTCAAGGATGAAGATGTTCACATCCTTGATAGAGAGGAACGATGGTTTGAGAGAGGAGTAAAGGAGGCCATCTTTGTGAAAAGAAACCGTCCATCATTAAACCGGGGTGGAGGCCTCCGGGTTCAACTGTCTCCCTCTTACAATGCTGTGATTGCTAGTATCACTCAGCCCTCTGTGAATAGCAAACAACCATCAGGGTGCTAATGATCCATTGTTAGGCTGATGGCCCTCCTTGATCATGTGAGCAACTGGTTTCAGGCTGTCATCAGCCAACTGGTTGTGCAACACTGTGAGAGGGTGCTATTTATAAGACTGAGCTGAATACAGCAACTCAGACTGAGGAAGTCTTTCGGACGAAAGACGAAACGTTTCTACATTTTTTTTTTTTTTGCTTTGTTTTGTTTTATTTTTTGAATGTCCAGAGGACCAGACTTAGCTTTTTTAGATGCCCTTGATTAGTTTTAGCTGTTTGCGCAGCTGATAGAGGACCTTAAGGTCTGGATCGGAATCCAGGTCGTCTTTAGACGGACTATTTTTGTTCGGATCAGTCAGGTACAGTATCATGGAGTTGATAGCGGGATCCGACTTTTGTAGTTGGATGATGTCTGGGTCAGTCAGTGCGGGTCGTACAGAGACTGCGTTGTCAGCAGGTCTGGTTGCGGCCTGTGCACGTGTGACTGCCATAACTCTGACTGAAGGATGTGTTGGCAGAGTCTCGATTAACCAGGAGGGGTCGAAGGACCATAGAGGACCTTCGTCGGCTCCTTCTTTGGCTAAGGAATCTGCAATGTCATTGTAGTGCTTGTCATCGCCTGGGACTCTAGAATGCCCTGGAACTTTCTTCCAGTAGATCTGTAAGTCGTGTGATGTCACCAAGTGATCACACGCTATGAAAAGCTCTTTGTGTTTGACCACTTTTCTGTCGCTTGTTAGGAAACCGTTCAGTTTCCACACAGCGAGGTGACAAGCGAAACTCAAACGAGCATAGTTAGAGTCAGTGCAGATGACTAGCGTCTTGATGGAGCGTTCTACTACCATCTGGAGAGCTATTAGGATTCCTGCAATCTCAGCGTACTGAGAAGTCTGAGATCCTAATTTGTAGCTGAAAGTTATCTGTTCTTGGTCTTGGAGGAGAACTCCTCCAACACCTGCCCTACAGATTTTGTCGCGGAGGAATGAAGATCCATCCACGTACAATGTTGTCATATCTTTGCAGATATTGTCATCAAAGAAGTGGTGATTCGGGTCTTCAGTTACTGGGGTTTTTTCCTCAACCGGCGGCTGGGTGGCTGGTACATCTTGTGTACACTTCTGGCAGATTGCCAAGTCCATCCCCAGATGAGACTTCTTGTTTTGACCATAACGTATGTCTAGGTTAAAACTCTGAAGCGCCATGAGCCACGTCGCAACACGTGAGTTTGTCACCACACCATCTCTGATGCGTTCACTGTTAAGAAAGGTCACTGGCTGGTGTTGTGTTTCCACAATGATTTTCTGTCCACCAATGTAGCTGGAGAAATGTTTAACTGCCCACACTGTGGTCAGTAAAGCTTTCTCACAGTCTGAGAATCTCAACTCGGGGCCTGCCATCGTTTTGCTGGCGTAGGCTACTACACGTTTGTCTCTGTCGTGTATCTGGTACAGACCTGCACTTATGCAGTGAGCTGAGAAGCCCACTTCCAAGTAAAACTCTTTGTTGTAGTCTGGGTAGACTAAACAAGGGGCTGACTTGATCCTGTTTATAAGAGCGTCCATTGCCTGTTGCTGTTTGTCAGTCCAAACAAATGGTACGTCTTTTTTAAGGAGTTCAGTCAGTGGTTTCGCAAGGTCCGCATAGTTTTCGATGAATTGGTTCGAGTAGTTACACACGCCCAGAAAACTTTGTAGTTCTTTGAGATTGGTGGGGACTTTGAGATTGTCGAGGCCTTGGGTGCGAGTCAGCTGTGGTTGTACTCCGTCAGGACCTACAAGTAGGCCAACGTAGTCCACTTTGGTTCTGCACCATTGGCATTTTGACAGTGATATTTTAGCACCAGCAGTTGTCAGCTGATTCAGAACGTGGTCGATCTCAGCCAAATGTGAGTCCAGTGTTGGCTGTCTCAAAAGGACATCGTCCACGTAGATCAGTGTCCCACGCTCGTGGGCGTCTGGACATGCTTTGTTCAAGAAAATGTTGAACTCTGCAGGTGAGTTAGCGTAGCCAAAGGGACACCTGTTAAAGGTGTACTGACGGCCACCAAAAGTGAAAGCTAGTTTGTACTGGTCCTCGGCGCGCACAGGGATGGTCCAAAAACCAGAGGCGACGTCGAGAGTCGAGAAGTACTTACCATTGGTGACCTTGGGCAGTTCCTGTTGGAGTTGCGTCATAGGCCATCTGGATAAGGGAACTTGTTTGTTTAGCTTTCTGTAGTCTATAGTGAGTCTCCACTTACCATTAGGTTTTAACACCGGCCATAAAGGCGCAGAGTAAGTGCTGTTACAGTATCGGATGATACCTTTTTCTAACAGGTCATTAATGATTTCTCTGATAGGTTGATGTGCTGCCAGAGGAATCTTGTACTGTCTGACAAATGCAGGGGGAGCATTAGGCGGGGTTGGGATGCTCACTGTGTGGAGCGTGGTCAACCCACAATCCATCGAGTCAGTTGAGAATGATTTCTCATATTTTAGAAGAACTTTGCGAAGTTTGTCCCTTTCTTCATCAGTTTTCAGGGCGTCGGCTTGGGCGACCACCTGGTCAATCTGTGAAGCAACTGAGAGGGGTTCTTGTTCTTTGGGGAGCTCCAGTGAGTCCCCTTCAGTGTCGTGAAACCTGTCTACAGGTAGGGCACTATAAGTTTGAGGACCTAGACTGTCTCCTCGGTTGAAACCGAACCGGTTGACTGTGTCATGGTCGGAATCATTGGGGGAGAAGAGAGCTATGGCCTGTGTTGGTTTCGTGAACAAGACTTGCCCCGTGTGTTGATTTGGGATCAAGTTTTCTGGGAGTCCTCCCAGAAATGGAATGCTTAGCTCAAAATCATGAAAATCAGTAGAGATCAACCATCCTAGCTGTGTGTTTTTTGGGATCAGTACCTCTTCTGTGCTTGTGTTGCACACAGCAACAGTCGTGGTTCTGCAGTCGAGGGTCACTTGGCATGTGGCCTCCATGGACAGTCCTAAGTTGAAAAACATAGGAGATGGTTGAAAGTATGCCTGTTTTGTGCTAATAGCTTGTCCTTTCATGATGTGACACATCACCGGCTTGTTCATAACCTGAGGTGGTACCGCAGTGTTATGGCTGTTAGCAATCTGGCAGACCTCTGGAATGGTCTGTCCAGCCTTAAGGTTCTCTGTGGTCAGCACAGGAGAGTCCTTTGTGGCCGTATCCAGTGACCACAGTACATTGTTGTTGATGTCCACTCGGACACCTAATCTTACCAAAATGTCAGAGCCTATGTAGGTTGCATGTGGTAAGTTCGGGACCACGAGGAACGGGTGATCCAGTTCTCGTTGGTTCCAGATCAGTTTCAGGTCAATGATCCCTTTTGCGGTCATTACCTGTTTATCGTTGGGGTCCAACGAAAAGCGGAAAGCCTTTTTGTTCATTTCTAGACCCAACTGTTTTTTAACCAAGGTTCCATAGAAAGCTTGGCTGATCGCTGATTTCTCCGTCCAAGGAGACAAAACAGCATCATCGGTGTGGGATCCTTGGATCTCAACACCTTTGACTACCTGCGGTAGGTAGTGTTCAGTGAGTGCTGACTGTTTCAGCTCGCAGAGGAGGCTCTCTTGTTGGGCCTTTTCTGCCTCACCTGTTGCTGAAGGTTCACTTACCGGGATTGTGCTCTCGTTGGAGGACCCCTTTGTGCCTTCCGCGGTACCTGCTGTTAAACAGTCAGTGTCACCATGTGTAGGCATATCGATCGGCAGTGGTTGGCTCACTCTGGTCCACATTGTTTGATCGCCATAATCTATAATCGCGTCAAAGCGGTTTATAAAGTCTTGGCCAACCAAAAATGGGAATGAGTCAACGGTGGACACGTGTACCGGGTGGTATAGCGTCATTTCACCAATCTGCATATGAACCATGGCTATAGCTGTAAGGGTTGTACTCGTCTCTGAGAGTCCCTGCAGTACTACAGCACATTCTTTGAGGGGTATTTCCCTGTCAACCCCGCTAGCGGCTATCCTTAGCTCCTTCAACAGTGTGGGAGACATAATGGTTATGTCAGCCCCACCATCCAGGAGGGCCTCTTCTGTGAGGACCCCTTCTAAAGTGATTGACAGGTAAGCCTTCTTAGCGGGCCCCTTCCTGATAATGTTACACAGGAACCTATCAGGTTTTTTCCGACGTGTGTTACGTCTACCATTGTCTGTGTGAATTTCATTCACCTGTACTGGTAGTGCAGTCACACATGGGTCTGAGTGATCGGTCTGTGACGAGTCATTGTCTTTGGTGAGTGAGCTTACCCCCCCTTTTTCTGATGAGGGGCTCTCGGACTCTGTAACAATGATGTCATGTTTACAGTCAACGTCTTGTTGACTGTCTATACCCTGATTGTCAGCATCCTGACCATCAGTATCTTGGTGACTGTCAGCAATCGTGGCATTGCTGTTATTTGTGTGTTCTGAGTCACTATCAATGATAGTGCTACACATCACACCAGGTTTGTTTTCCTTGTTTGTTTTTTTCAAACTTTCTAACAACCGACGTATGTTCTCCATCTCTTCTGAAGACAGAGGTTTAGGGCCTTTTTTCTGGAACTTCTGTGGGTTTTTCCTCGCCCCAGACTGTTCAGTTTGAGGTGCAGGAGCTGGCGCATTGCTCGGGGGTCCTCTCTGGGACCACCCTCTTTCATATGAGTCTCCTTGGGACCCATATTTCTTTTTCTTTTGGAAAGCCTTCCTTTTTTGATGGGGCTCTTCCTCTTGATGCGGCCTGTACCACTTGGGGTCTCTGGACCCCTTTTGGTCTTTGTTCCAGCGGACACCTTCATTTTGCGGTCTGTCAGGTTGGAAATTTTGCTTATTCTCGGCTTCCTTAAAAGAGTGAGCTGGCGCTCTTGCTCCTTCAAGGTCTAGCGTTTGGTATTTGACCTTTTCACCAGGACACACTTCAAAGGGTGTTTTGTTTGGTGTGCGACCTGTAAAAACATCTATCGCGCACTCTCTTATGTCTTCGATGGACCTCCGTTTATAGTTTGCGCTGACATGTACTTTCTCTCTTATGTCAGGGCAGAGGTTTTGGCTGAAAATATACTTAAACCCTACCTCCTCCTCCATTTCAGGTTCGCATCTGTCCCCGAAATAGGCACGGAATATTCGGTCATAATATGACCTTGGGTGTTCATTCCTACCTTGCTTGATGTTAGCTGCTGTTATGATGCCATCGGGCCCCGTGCAAGGAGAAAACTCCTTTATCAGCGCAGCACAGAGAAGACTGTAGTCTTTCATCACTGCTTCTCGTTGACGCTTCATAAAAGCATGCACCGTCCTGTCCGATGTTAACCTTAACAGACAGATTCTATCATCATCTGTAGCTTCTGGGAAACGTTGAAGCTGGAAATCAAGGTCCTCGAGATAGATCTTGGTTTCGTGTGAGCCCATTGGGCCAGGGGCGAAGGTTTGAATGCTTTTCGCCATATTCCGTAGTTCAGCCATTGATAGAGGTATTTGTGGGTTATTATCAGATCCACCCACCGGTGCATCCGGTGGGATTGTCGGTTTTAGAGGCCCTAAGGGACGGCGCGGTGGTGTTGGAGGGAGTAGTGCATCTGGCATGGGCGGGGGCGGTGGAGGAGGGAGTAGGTCATCAGGTATGGGAGGAGGCAGCGGAGGCGGTGAGTTCTCAAGGTGTTTACTCATGAGACCCAAACATTTTCTCTCTTCTTCAAAGAGTTTGTTCATTGCTGATGCACGCTCTATTTTACAACTATTCAGTTGGACTTTTAACCCATCATTTTCACGTTGTAACATCATGTGCTGTTCTTGTGATTTTCTATAATCTTCTTGCAGCCTTGTGTACCGTAGTGATAATGATTCCAGGGTGTCCGTGCATTTTTCCAGCGCGTCTCGTGCCTCCCCACAATCCGCCTGAATCGACTTGTATTGATGGTAATACTTATCCTTCTCCACCACACATTTTTCCAAATCAACTTGTGATTGGTCAAAATCCCTTTTTAACACTTTGCATTCTTCGTAGAGACTACGCGTTTGTTCAGCGCTGCCAATACTCGACTGTGTTAAACTCTTTACCTCCTGCTGTAAAGCGGCAACCTCCATTTGTGCTGTTAAACATGATGTAGAGACAGCCCGGCGTACAGCAGTTTCAAAGTCTAGCTTGGCCTTTAACAGAAGGCTTAATTTAGCCAAACGTTTATCTCTGTCTGCTTTCTTTTCAGCCGTTGTGGTTCCAGCTGTTACAGTTTTTAATGCACTGTCCACATCTGCTTCCTCCATCAACTGTGTCTCTTCATGGTAGTTTGTGATGGGCCCTGTGAGTGAAAATAAGGCACATTCGATCCAATCTGCTTTGGTCGGGTCGTGGCCTTGAGGTGGCACAGGCTGCCCTGTATCAGAGGTGTCAGGGGTCTCACCCTCTGTGCCTGCCATCTTTTATCTGGATTTTCAGTGAAAATCAAAATAAAAGATGTTCTGTATTCGTTATTCTAAACTTTTCACTATTTGAAATAAACAGGAAAGTTTAAATGTGCACAGGACAACTGTGGAAGATGATGTGTCAGAGAAAGGAAGAGAAAGGAAAAATTTTTTAGTTATCTGGAGTGAAAACTGTACTTTTGTTTGTTATTTTAAATTCTTTGTATTTAAAATAAGCAAAAATGTTTGTCCGTACCTCTGTTATTCTAAATATTTTATTTAAAATAAACAGGAGCTATTGTTTGTGTACAGAACAAAATTAAAAGCTGGTAACTCACCATAAAATGCTGACTTTTTATGATGTTTTTTGTGAACGTGACTGTTCGTCACTCAAAGTGCACCAGGAAATGACGACACAAATAGGCGGGTCGACGCAGCGCGTCACCAGCTCTGCTGTGCTGAGCGAGGCGGAGCTCGCTACACAGATACGTGACGTCAACCAATCAATCACAGTGCTTGTAGTCCTTTTCCCAAGCAACCATGGTAAATGTAGTTTTCTAACCTTCGACCAATGAAGTACCGGAAATGACGACAAAGTGGGTTGGTCGCAACGGCGTGCGTTCCCACTACAGCGAATCAGCGTTCGCTACGAGTGATTGACAGCTCCCAGCTCTCGTTTCATCCAATCACAGCTCATAAACAAACGTGTACTTGGACACGTAGCTCTAACGTTAGCTCGCACAACAGACCACAACTTTATAGACTCTTAAAACAACTCAGACGCTACAAATTAACTTTCCAAAATTCTGAAACATGCGGCGAACACACCTAGACAGGCCAACTTAGTTACGCTCAGTAACACAGCACTGCAGCTGTTGAACAAACACGGACTCTCTCGGAGCGCGTCAACGTCGGTTCTGGTCCACTTCGTCGTGGATCAGAAACTCGGGTCTGAACAGAACCACTATCCGACTACGTTCTACAGTAATATGCTTCTCTGACCTGCTCTAAAATGTAAAATACCACAACAGCAATCTTGTAGATGTTAAATTAGCTTTCAGGCTTTTGACTCGGCGGTCAAACAAAGCTTTGTACAGGAGTCTGCGTGAACTGGACCGAACCAGGACCAGAACCACCACAGACCACGGCTGACAAAACTTCACCTGAATGCTTCCAACAGCGTCTAACAGAGTTGAAACAATAATAATCTCACAGCTTCAAATGATAAAAACATGCAGAATCTGCCTGCTTTGAACACTTCCAGCCAAAATCATTATCCTCAGAGTTTAAAACTTGGATCCACTTATGCAAACATGACGTTACAGTTCATGAGAAACCACAGAAATCAATAAACTTTCAGAACCACGTACGAAGGCCACCAGATGTAAGAATTATGAGGAGGTCAATATTAATACTGACCTCTTTATCTTAATTAATTTACTTATTCAGATTGAATAGTAAATGTTCACGGATTCTGTTCTTTTTCAGTTTACCCAATATTTCTGTGATCTTTATGATGGATAAATAAACAGAGCCATTAAGTGACAATGGACATTAACTTAGTTTGGTATGCCAGGCGACACTACCATTTATTTAAAATAAATCAACTAAATTAACACCATTACACTTGATTGACATGATTTCACTTTCTTTCAATTCAAATACGTCAGCACACTTAAATTTAACACAACAGACATAAATATTGGATGTTAACATATTTAGTCTGTGGGCATTTCAGCTTAAAATAGTTTCCAGCTTAGATAGAGAGGGAAAGATTTAGGAGGAGAAATTTATGGAGGAAGAAAAGTTAAGAGTCAGGGAGTTATCTTGATGTGTTTTAACCAGAAACATGGCAGTTCTCCGGCCGATTAAAGCTACACGTTGGTACCCTTGGCAAAGCATTTGACGACTTGTTACCTCGTGAAGATGGTCAGTCTCCCTCGGTCCAGTTTGGTCAGTTCGTTTACCATTCTCAGCGTCTCCAGACGTGCGCCTTGACTCGAACCGAAAGTAACGGCAGCTCCTGGTGGTGTTTCCAAGATAAGACGTTCCTTAAAGGAATGTCAATAAAAGAGAGCTTTTCACGGCTTGAAATAGATTTATAACAGGCATGTTATAAATCTTTTAACTGAATGACGTGTCCTTAGCGTGTGACTAGACGATCATCAGTTCTTTGGAGAAGACCATAGTTTGAGGCTTACTCCAGCAGACTTCAAGGAAAACAGGAAGTCAGAGCTCTTTTAAGGCTAACTTGACCTAGAAAGACGTAGCTCTTTCTGATTCAGTCTGTTAAGCCAGGAGCCACTGAGAGGAGGCATAAGTTAGATTAAAAATGTCAGAAAGGATAAGAAAGTTAGTTTAAGACGCCAGTCTTATGATACAGCAGATTTAGAACTTTCTTAACTCATTACCAACACTGTTGTATGAATAAACAAACGTCATCAGAGCATAACATATGGGACCTATTAATGATAATAGCTTGATTATTAAATAGGACAAAAACAAAAGTCTTTGGGTGTCTAGATTGTCCTGAGCTCAAGCTAAAATGAATGAGATAAAGTGTTCCTTTTATCTTCACATGCAAGTTCGAGAGGAGAGGAGAAATCCTCCATGTACAACATTTTGAATTAAGCAGAGTATTTGATTTATCTGACATTAAAATGTACTGATGCTCTTACAAATAAAATTATTCATTTGATAACATTTGAATTAACAAAATTAAAAGAAGTCTCTGTGACCCGAGATTGCACCTTTGACACAGCAGTGAAACACAGTTTAACTCTCACAGAATAACACAGCTTAAAAGCACACATCATGAAAATGACAAAAGTTATTCTTTTGATCACATCAGCCTAAAATCAAAGATAGAAATAGTCTCTTATTGGTGACTATGTTATCAGATTATAGCTAAATGAATAATTTTGTAGTAAATGTCTTGCTTTACTGAGAGGTCAGTAAAGGTCATCACTGGACAGTTCAAAAAC
>JBBPBX010010760.1:0-39904 GCA_038048925.1 Garcialebias charrua | reverse complement strand
TCATTTTAATATCCATAGATATATTTATAAAGAAAAATACCCATGGTAATACCAGTGAAAAATAAATTTTACAAATCTCCAAACTGTTAATGCAGCATTGAAATATTAAAACCTAAAAAACAAAATTGTAACACTCAAAACTGCTCCATTTAACTTCTGATTTTAAATCCCAATAATAATGAAACTGTGAATTGAGCTTTCTGTGAATTGAGTGTCAAATGAGGCACTTCTTAACTCCATATCTACATTCACAGCAACAAAAAAACTTGAAAAACTAAAACAATGTTCATAATGGCTATAAAATGTCTAATTTCAGAATTTGTTAATATCCTAACAACTTATTGAAATAATAATTTATCTGTAAAGTGCCTGTGACTGGCATATCCTACAAATACAGTGGAAGAAAACATCTTAATATCTAAGAAGTTTCCTATAATACTCGTTTTTTTTAACCCATTTTGACAAATAACTGGCAAATTTACTTTTAACTTGGAGCAGTCAAAGTGAAACAGGAAGTGACATCATTGTAAAAGGGGGAACTGCCTAGTCTTTGTTTAATGAAACATAATTTGAACTGTGACTCTTAGACTCAAAATAATCCAAAGAAACATCAGGTTCTTCTGTCTTTGTTGTTAGCCATTGTAGCAATGCCGTTTCCCCTTTGACATCACTTCCTGTTACTGTGCATGAGAATATCTGAACTGTTCATCTCAACGGCAAGTTTTATGTTTGCAATACGTTACGGTCATCTATCCAAAAATTTATTTGCATTTATTACAAAAAAATGACGTCACAAGCACTTTAAGTGATTCAATTTAAAACAAGTGTCTAATGTTGTCTTCATTTTAAGACATTAAATTTAAAAAAGTGAAAATATATAAATTTTTCTTTTGCTAAGATATGCTAAAATAGTCTGGACGGATTTGTTGGTACTCCAAAGAAATAATCTTTGTTTTATGGTTTCAAACTATGGTCATTTTCCCCACCTGCTAGTCCGGTAGACTCTGATTGGGGACCAATACAGTATTCAGAACATTTGTTTACATTTTCAGCTGGTGCGGTTCACATTCACACTGCACATTTGTCAGTCGAGACAAACTGTTCCCCCTCCTCGCCTGTGGTGGCACTGCACCAAGAACTACTGAAGGAAACCACAAAAAAAACCTGAAGAAGACACTGAGCACAACTTACTTCTGGAAATAAAAACAAAAATGGAATGTCGTCAAATTTTAGCGGTTTTAGGATTTCTGTTTTGTCTGTGGCTCATGTGCCAAACAAACAGTTTTCAACAATGGACTCAGCGTGAGCAGAAGATGAGGCAGAAGACCATGGAGAATGTTGTTTTTCACACAGGGCGGCTGAGATAGCTCTGTATGAGGTAATAGAAAACACGCATTTGTTTTGGTTGTATTTACCCAGAATGCCCTGCGCTGTAGTCCACTTCATGCTTTTGGAGCAGTCTCTGGTCCGCTTGCATTCACAATGCATTCAAACCGCACCAGAGTGCACTTCAACCGAACCGAGACTTGGTTTTTAAGCGGACTAGAGTTCATTTTTATTGGTCCACATCAGAGTTCGATGGCACATTCACACCTCCCTAAACAAACCGGACTCTCTAGGCAAATGGACTAGAGTTTGATTAAAGCAGGCTAAACAGGGCTGGTGTGAATGCCCCTCAAGACTGTAAATCATGAGGATGGCCACACAAACTTTGAGAGTCTTGGTCCGCAACTCCTTACCCCTGCTCAGGTGGTCCGGGGGCACAGTACTACACGCGCTGGAAGTCCGAACCATGGCCAACATGCCCAGACCCAACATGGCCTGCTTCATCTGGGACTTGTTTGCCAAGAACGGTCTGTCACATCTGCATGAGCTACAGATGGAAGGACTCAGTCGATATAGCAGTCGATATGGCCCTGTGTGGAAGGCAAGCTTTGGCTCATAGAGCAGGTCCTGAGGTAGGAGGGCCAGCACCCCATGAGCTCCGACCTGTCCTCCTGGAAGGACCACAGGAAGCCCAGAGGACACCACTGCGGGCTCTTGACGTTGGAGTGGGAGGAGTGGCAGGAGGTGAAGTCTCTTGGGGAACGCATGCTGTGACTGAAGGCGGTGAAAGTTTACGACATGACCCTGAACAGTGTTGTCAGTGACCTCATTACAAAACTTTGCCACTGCCGAAGCTCTCAAGGCCTCTTCACCAACATCGCCAGTGAGTTCTATCTCTTCGGCTTCGACGGCATTTCCTTTCTACTGTTTGAGTCCAGAATTGGTTGCTTGGATCCAGTCGTTCCAGAGGAGACAGCTTGTTTCATCCAGTCCATTAACACCATGTTCATAATGAACCTCATCACCATGGCTGGATGTACCAGCTGTGCTCCAAACCCTGGAATGACTTTATCAGTCCTGGGACTAGATATTTGAATTTGCAAAGAGTCACGTTGACAAGCGGATGGCAGCGGACGTTGGTTGCCAGAGAAGACAGTGGAGGGGCAAGGCACCTTTTTCCTGTCACAAACAAACTTGCCTATGAAGACCATCTACAGCAACGTCACCAAGCTGCTTCTCACCAGAGTCGACATGATTTCCAGCACCCTGTCCTGGACATTGTACGAGCTGTCTCGTCACCCAAAGATCCAGGCTGAGATCAGGAAGGAGCTGTTAACGGTGCTGGGGGGTGTTGGATGATCCCTGTGGCCGCAGACATGGCCTGCATGTGTCTCCTGAAGGACACGGCCAAAGAGGTGCTCAGGTTGTACCCCGTCATCCCTGCTAAAGCAAAGGGTCATTTCCAGAAAAAGACATCCAGGTCGGAGGCTACATCATTCCTAAAAATACTTTGATTACTTTGTGCCAGTTTGCAACATCTCAGGACCCTGCAGTGTTTTCCAATCCAAACGACTTCCATCCCTATTGCTGGTTCAGCAAGGACCAGACTCATCACCTGTACACTTCTGTTCCCTTCGGCGTGGGGAAACGGAGCTGCACAGGTCGTCGGATCGTGGAGCTGGAGCTCTACCTCGCTCTCTCACGGATCCTGACCGAGTCTGAAACAAAGCCGGATCCAAAGGGGGTTACTGTGAAGCTCATGACGCGAACCCTTCTAGTTCCTAAAAATGTCATCAACCTCCAGTTTATTGAATGATGACCTGCTCTTTTCTCCTGATCTTGTCGGTTACTCTTGTGAGTCGTCATCCCCTCCCCGTACCACTGATTGATGGGCGTGGCACGTCAGCTGTTTGAGTGGCTGGTGTTCTCTTGGATTCTGCTCATCTGAGATCCTAAGTGCTGTTTTTTAATCTGAGTGGCTGGGATTTGGTTGGTCTTTGGGTGCTACACCTGCTCTATGTTTCTGCAGGATTGTTGCTCCGCTGGCGTTGTTGGCTGGAGCCCTGTGCAGTGCACGACTTCTGCCTTCTTCTGACCTGCTGCTGATCCAATCCTTCCCCTGGTAGGCTGCGCTCCTGCTCCTCAGTAAGCTGCCAGCCATCAAGATATTTTATTACCGTCATTTAACTTGAATCCAGAACTAATTTGCTTTTATTTTTAGGCAAAACTGAGCTGTGCATTGCTGTGTTTAATGCTCCAGTGCACAGGGACGCTCTGCTGTCTTTACTTGCTCTACTCCTGTTTGTATTTGTATTTATTTCTATGTTAATGTGTTTTTAATCTATACTCCTATATAACGTTCACCTGGACCTGCCGTTCTGTGTCTGTTTCTACTTCCTGTCCTCTCAAACCCAGCTGGTTGAAGCAGATGGCTGCTTGTCCTGAACCTGGTTCTGCTGGAGGTTTCTTCCTGTTAAAGGGAGTTTTTTCTTTCCACTGTCTCCTTTGTGCTCGCTCAAGATGGGAGACTGTGATGAAGTGAAGATTCAACACAATCTGCTGCTTCTTAGATAACTTTTACTAATTTAATTTTTATGTACGTGAATGTTTCTGTTCAGTGTCCTGAGACGACTTCTGCTGTGACTTTATAAATTAACTGAACTGAAATTGAATAAACAATCATTAAGTGTTTAAACTCCAGTTCCGAGTTATTTCAGAGATTATTGTTGAATTGTAGACCGGTACAAAAAAAGGCGTCTGTCTGCTTTGTTAATCTTGGCTCAGTATGGGTTTTACTTTTAGAAAGTAATGTAGTGCAAAAAGTGAATTTTTACAGTAATGAGGCAGTAAAGGTTTGTGCAACCTGACATGGCACTTGAGTGACAACCGTCATTAAAAAGCTACTTCGATCCTCAGATAAATTAAGAGCTGACGCGCATCAGAACGTCTGACAGCTGGAACGGTTCCATTTAGTGACACCTGTCCAGATGTTTGGAACTCCTGCTTGTTTCCTTTCAAGGTCACAGCTGGAATCGGCCCTCCACCTCATCTGCAATCATTTCAGCAATGGCGAGGGAGGAGGTGGCTGCCGGCGAGGGAGCGTTACGCACGTGGAGCACCCGGCCGCCCACGTCTCCAACCCCCCCGTCGAACACGAAGTCATCCACGAGGTTTCCGTCACGATCGAGGGCCTGAGCTCGAACTCCTGCAGGACCCCTGGACAAGAAATCAAACCGGTTCACAGAAGGTCCAGGGATGAATTTAGTGAATTAGAACTCCCGATGGCATCGGGATTTATCGGTGCACTCTTTGTACCTGAGAACGTCGTTTAGCGAGAGCTCAGGGATATACTTCTGCAGGATTTTGATTTGTGCACCGATGAAGACACCTCTGTACATTTCTCCAACGCCGTACGTTATATTCTTCAGTACGAGCTTCTGAAGGCCTCTGCAGGGTGAGAAGACACGGATTAAGTTTGATGTCGCTTACGCCACAGAACAGAAACGCCGCGGGAACGCACCTGAAGGAGAGCGCATCTGCAAAGTCCCGAGCGTTGAAGTCGTACATTTTGTAGCCTTCTCTTTTGAAGGCGAGGACGGCGTTTGGGCCGAGCCAAACGCCCCCGTCCATCCGCGGGGTGAAGTGAACTCCAAGGAATGGGAAGCGGGGGTCAGGAACCTGATAAAGGTTTTATAGAAATCACCCAGAACCAATCAGATTCACCCAAACACACCAGCAAACTGACAACGATTATTTTAAAAAATGGCTAAAATTTTATTAAATAGAACATTATAAATACTTGTTTCAATTTTTTTTAAAGCTGAAGAAAGAGACACGTTGCCTTGAAAATGCTTCATACTTTGAACTTTCTTATATATTTTGGCACATTTCAACTACAAAACAAAGTCATTTAGTGGAATTTAATGCGACAGATCAACATAAAGTAGTAAATAACAGAAGCAGACAAAAAAAAACGACATTTTCCGAGAATTTTCACAAATAAAAACTTTAAATGTGTGATGTTCATTTGCATTCAGCTACCCCCGACTCTTGACACGGGCTGGACTTTGAAACCAAGCAGAGGATGGAGCGTTTTGTCACGCTTTGTACCTGAGGAGAGTCGAGGCGTCATGTGGTGAGACTGGACGTGGAAAAACTGGATTTTAGGATCGAGTCCCAGCTGCAACATTTCAGGTTTGTCTTCACCAGCTTTGCACGACCAGACTGAAACTTTTACTCATTCTAACTTTGTACTGTTGCACCGAGGGACTGAGAGAAACGCAATTTCGGTCCTGTGTATGTCCTGTACATATTGCAGTTCTGACAATAAAGTTGACTTTGACTAAACAGATCAGTCAGATTTGATGGAGCAGCTTTTCAGTCTTGTAACTGATTTTCAGTCAGACAATAGTGACGAGCTAGTATAACACCCCCACCCCCAATTAATCTGATGGTTTTGGTAAACGTTTCTGTCGTTTGCATCCAGCAAAACTTACAGGAAAGCAGTTCTCCCAAATCACACACCTCATTTAGACGTTATTCATTCTCTTATAAACTGTCCTTGTAGTTAAAAGCTGTACTTACATATTACGCCCATTCTCCATAACTTTCATTGGCTTCCTGTCGCCTACAGAATTCAGTACAAAACTGCTCTCATTACACATCAATGCTTACATGGAGCTTCACCAGATTATCTGAAGGATATTCTTATTCCATACTCATCCACCCGTTCGCTGCGGTCACAGAACAGTAATCTCCTTCACATTCCGAGAACCAAATTAAGGACCATGGGAGACCGGGCTTTCAGTGTGGCTGCCCCCCGCCTGTGGAACTCTCTTCCTGACTGTCTGAGAGCCCCACAGTCTGTGGTTGACTTTAAGAGCGGCTTGAAGACCTTTCTTTTCAACCGAGCATACTCTACCTCCTCATGATTCTACTTTTGATCTTAGTTGATACTGTTATTGATTTTACTTGTTTTATTACTTGTTTTATTGACATTTAATTCTGTTGCACCTTGTAGCACTTTGAGATTTTCATTAATGAAAAGTGCGTTATAAATTGAATTCATTATTATTATTATTATTATTATTATTACTTTCTGAATGCAGCTGATGTTTTGGTAACCCCACCCCCACGATGGGAGGCAGCAGCAGGGAAGAGCTCCTTCAGGAGGGGGAGACAAGATGAGGGCAAACTTGCAAAGTGGAATAAAGCCAAATATTTGTAATAAAATATATATTTTGTGTCGATTTTACTGTTTATGTGATCGTTTAGAGCAGATGTGGAAAAAAGGAAACAACTTTTGTAAAAGTTGATTAAACATTTATGAATGAAACTTAAGGAAGTTTAATTTAAACATCTTGGATCAATTAATAAAAACCTTTAGAATAAGGTTTTTTTTTTTTTTAAGTATTTCCAGAACTAGACTGAACCCAAACTCAAATATATTACACACACCCCCTCCCCCCCTCCTGCCCCATATAGACCGTAGGCTAATATGTTGTTACAAGTGTTATTTTACAGAAAGTATGTCTTATATTTCAGTGGATTAGTGGGGAGATGTTTTATTGCGCTAACTATGCTTCGACAAGAAAAAACCTGAAAAACTTTTATTTTGAAAGATATTGTGTTTTAATAAAAAATATTTTGAGATTCTCGATACAGCCTTTCTGTTGCTTTACTTATTTTGATTTGGCCCTTTGGACAAAATAGTTGCCCACCCCTGGATTAGATCAAAATAAATAAATAATCCAAGCTGAAATCAATACATTTTGTTGTTTTAAGAGTGATTATCCCAAATTATTTCAGCTGCTCAAAATTGTTTTAAAGTTACAGGGGGTCCCCGACTTACGAGCGAGTTTCGTTCCTGCAAGGTTCTCGTAAGACGAAATCTCCTATTTCGGAACCCGAAACACGTGTTGCTCGTAAATCCGGATTTTCGGTCGTAAGTCGGAAAATTTATGCTAGCGCTACTACAAACACTCGTTTTTCATCACAAACGTTCATACTAGTTCATAAACATGCTCAGAAACTTGTTTCCAAACGGTTAGCTAACACACTTTCATCTAAAAACACATAAAAGTGCTGTATTTTCTGTATGTTCTTTACAAATTTACTGTTCGTTAGTGAGCTCGTAAGTCCGGAACCTCGTAAGTAAGACCGCTCGTAAGTCGGGGACCCCCTGTTTTACCAGACTGAAAGCCAACAGGTGAAATGAACTCGAATCTGCTGCATTTTTTTCCTCAAAATATTTAAAAGAAAGCAGAGTTTGGAGTTGGCTGACTCTGAGAACGCTGCGTTTAGCAGGAATACCCCATCTTCATGTTCAGGTGAAACTCAGCCTTCAGAACTTACAGGGTAGATGTTTCCTCTGACCAGGTAGCGTTTCTCTGGCTTCAGGACCAGATAGTCTCCTCTAAAAGGGACGATCCTCGGCTCCGGGCTGCAGCCAGAAATCTGAGACAGCCGGTCTGAATACAGGCCCCCGCAGGTCAGGACATAACTGCACCGCACCTCGTTACCCTGTTGGAAAACATACAAGTTAAAAACGAGAACCGTTTGCAGTGTGAGCGCTGAACGACTTGACTGAAAAAACCGAGAAGCTCCTGTTCATGACGTGCTTCACCGAGAGAATCTTATAATATTTATGATTATATTTTAATAACCTTGAACGTCTGCCCATCACGTGCCACAGCTACGACAACCTCCATGTCACATCTAGTTTTCTAATCTACCAAACTTAAAGCTGTTTAAAGATCATTTAATTCCTTATTTACTGACGGTGAATTCATAAACTGTTACACACATTTATTTTGTTCAACAGAGGAAGATTAAGCAGCACTGAACCAAAAGAGAAGCAGAACAGAACTCAGCTGGGTTGACGAACATCTCCCTTGAATTGTTTTCAAAACATATTTAATTACCGTAGTTCTTCGACTATAAGCTGCTACTTTTTTCACACGTTTTGAACTCCGTGGCTTTTACAATGCTATGGATTTATTTATTTTTTTTGGATGGGCTAACGAGCTTCATGCCACCAAAAAATGTAGCTTCATCACACCCGGGTGCACACAGAGCTGCCAATACACGTCTCTCTTGGGGGGTGGGGATGTCCTCGTGACTCAATAAACGAGATATTGTATAAATAAAGGTTAAAAAATTTTGACCAATGAAATTAACAAACAGGTCACAGTCAAGCTAATGAAACGGGGATGGAAGGAGAGACCAGGGGAGCGGGACCCTCCTCCCTCCGTCTCACATGCTCACAGAGCACTTTGTGCTTGTAGAACAGGACAATTTGACAATAGCGATCAAGGACTTCCTGGTAAGCTACTGTATTTTTTTTTAACCAGCCGTGTTAAAGGCATTGTTCAGAAGAACATTTACTGTACTGTATTTGTGTGTGTTACTGGTATGAATTTAATTAAAAGTTATACACAGGCATATAAGTACAATTTTATTTATTTATTTAATTTTTTTGTGCATGACTTTATATTCGGGTGTGCTCTATACAACGGAAATTACAGTACTTCAGAGATTATTTTACAATTATTCAATGTACCGGTAAGTGCAAAGTTGCTGTGTGTCATCATGGACCTTCCCTGGCTGATCAGTCTGTTTGTTGTTGACCTGCACCCGGGTAGGTTGACCGTTTCGACTCTGTTGCTACCTGCATTGTTTAGCTTATATCTTAGATCCTTGTACTGTATACAGTTTCTTTTTTATACTTTATATTTTTGCTATTGTTGAGTGTCAGAGTCAGAGAATCTTTATTGCCATTTGCAAACGAGATTATGTACACAGTGTCCTAGTTACATCCAACAACAAAATGTAAGAGAAAAACAGTAATAACATCTAGAATATAACTAAGAAAAACATCAACTAGAAATACACCAAGCACTAATGTAATAGAAAAACATCATTACAAACAGCAGCACGAACATGAGTCTGTATGAGCAGATGGTCACAGATGAACACAGCACACCCAGTGTAACTGGGACCTTAAGTACACAAATTTGTTCCATCTCATGTACAACATGTGATGCAAATGACAATAAAAAATAAATAAAAACTATAACTTGCTTCAGGGCCCAAAGACACATGTGTTTTGCTAAAACTAGCACAACAGTCACTAAATTGTGAAATTGGCATTAGACGATGGTCGAAATTTGCAAAACACTAGCTAAAAGACAAAAGCTAAACTAGCTAAAGCTACAGCAGATATAAGCTTAAAACTAAACAAGGATGCAAAAGCTTTCAAAGAGCCAAAAGTTTTTTAAGATAAGAAACTTGACGTTGATGAGGCGCCGATGTATTTGTATAAGAAAAAAATTAATTAACTTTAAAACATCCCAAAAAGTGAAATTTTATCTATTAGTATTGTGATGACAAAAATAATTGTGATAAACTGACATTTTCCTCAGTCTTCTGATTCCATGTGTCAGCACCGTCACCTGAACCAGATGTGGCACCAAGGACAGAAAGTTTGTTGGATTAAATATAACGTTAGCATGAGAACAAGAATGGACATTGCTCGTCTATGAAGAAGTCCTTCGTCATTTTGATATTGAGCTCACTGATATTCAGCTGACGATGCGGTTGTGATGCATCGTGTAGCCCTAATAACCCAAACAGCTGAACGTTTGCTAAGGTAGACAAGAGTCCAAAAAACCTACAGAAGAAACTTAACAGGAAAACAACTAAATGCATTTTTAAAAGTTGTAATGCTTAAAGGTGCTATGTGTAACTTTCTGTAGAGCGCAGAACTTAGAAATATTTTCAACAGGCAAAGCATTCTGATCCCTCCCCCTCAGAGCCATATATGGCTCTGCCCCCCTTGCTCTGCTGAAATTCAAATTCAAGCTCTGTTTTTATTGGCTGGTTAACGGCGGGTCACTCTGTGTTTTTAGTGTTTTTATAAATGCTGATAGAGAAGCAAGGGGACTATAGTTTTTTTCAGAGATTACTTTGTCTAACACCAGTCTGTCAGTAGATAGTGACAGAGTGAAGAAATATGTTAAAAATATATTGTTAGAAAAGTTACAGACTGCACTACAAAGTTACATAGTGCAGCTTTAAATCTTACCTTTTTATCTCTGATCGAAATGGGATACTTCATTCCTAAAATCAGAATAAAGGGGGAAACAGGATGGATATGTGAACAGACGACAAAAAAAAAAAACAAGTGATGTTATTGATTTAACTTCTGTTCCCTGAAGGAGAGGAACCAGGTACAACACATGAAGTACGAGACATCACGCCCAGCATCCGCTTTACATTCAACTAAACCCATCCACGTGGACAGGGTTTCTCTAAAGATAGTCAAAAGTTGTTCAGTGAAATGAAACAGTGATTTTCATGTTCGCAGGTACCGGTAAGTTGCAGAAATTAACAGGAGCACCGAACTTCTCCACCTTTTTTTTTCACACTCATTTGTGTCTTATTTTTTGTCTATTTCTTGTCTCCTTAAAGCATTTGAATTAGCTTATGGGTAACGAGATAAACTTTTTCTTCTCGTTACAAAATAAGAAAATCTTATAAATTATAAAAACAGGTCGATAAATGTCTGACATGCATCCACACAGAATAATACAATAAAAAATGAAAGATAAAAATGTTTTTAACTTACTATTTATATATGTATTATGAAGAGACAACTTCTGTTGTGACTTGGTGCTTTATAAATAAACTGAACTGAATTAATCAGAGATCCATTAAAACTTCATAAAAATATTATTGTTGCCATCTACTTAAAGATAAAACTTTTTATTTTAGTTAAGAATGATATAAACAAACCTCCCTCCATGGGAATCAAACCACATGCTGGCTGACAAATGAGAGGCAGATGTGCCAAACGCTGCTCCACCCAACACGGAGCCATGAGGACTCGACTAAAAGTCGGATTTTCACAGCAGCTCGTCGTCTTCAGGCGTCTCCACGGATCGTTTTGCTGACATAAACCGAGGATATGATTTATTTTATTTACACTGCTTTAAATATAGTTTCACCAGATGAATTATTGAGGGGGAGACAATCATCGTTTTTATAATTAGAGGGGATTTCCAGCCGAGGACAGCGCCTGGTCATCTTCACGTCATTTGTCTAAAGACGTGACGTCCCTTCATGCGTTGCACCGAGTGACTCCACTCAAAAGAAGATACGAATCTTTTTTAATCGACTGTGTTTTTAAATCTGTCTTTTACCTTCAGTGCCCCCGACCGGACTTTCCTTGACTGTGGAAATGTCGCTGACCTCGTATTCAGTAACCACTGTGCCACCTGCCTCCTCAAAGTCTGCACCGTAGCTGAGAGCCACCACCCTCCAGTCCACGATGCCGGTGTTGGGCGAGTCCAAGGCCAGAATCCCCTGGACAGTCGACGTTTCATTAGCCTCTCCTGGCACGCTGCCTTCTGTACAAAAACAACTACCGTACTTTTTGGCGTAAAAGTTGCTTCGGTGTATAAGCCGCTTTGTCCAATTATTGGGAATTATTTGGAAAAATCCATAAATACGCTGCTTCGCCCTATAAGTCGCATCTATTATGCGTCACCGCTATGCGACGCATCAGCGCCTCATTTGCCCTGCTGAAAATGGCGGCCACAGAAGCGAGCCAGCACTGAAAGACTTTACAAGATTAACACGGTAAAAACAATTATTTCTTTGCTGAGAAAAAATATATTTCTTAGCTGAAATTATAGCACAAGGGTTCCTGAGCTTAACCGTTCCTTAATCAATTCACGAAATGGTCAAATCTGCTAGATTTAAATTGTTTCGGTTTGACGTCTTTCGCATGCGCTACAAAAATAAATAAATAAATCAAATTTTATCTCAAATGTCTTATACAGGGCAACAGTTTGTAAATCAAACCCATATAATTACACTCTGTAAGCCTAGAAAATATCCGTCGAGTGGTTTATGACTATTTATAACAATATAAACGGAAATAAAACCGAAGCTAACGAGAAAAACACGAATAAAAAAATCGAATTGTATCTCAAATGTCTTATACAGGGCAACAGTTTGTACATTACCAGTAAACCCCATATAATTACACTCTGTAAGCAGAAAAAATATCCGCCGACTGGTTTATGAGCTATACTGTATATCTAAATAGTAGGTACAGTATCTGTTCACGATAACTAACCGCTAATAAAATATCGTTTTTTTTTATCTCAAACATCTCATAAAGCTAGTCAGTTGTAAATGACCACCAAATAATTACGCTCTGTAAGTTTTAAGAAAATCCGTGGTGTGTTTTATGAGTTATCTTGCTAAAAAACACAGCTAACAACACAGCTAATAGTAGTTACCTCCAGAGCAGGAGGCCGAGCAGCGACAGAGTCAGTCCGAGCAGAGGAGGCTTTTTTTCGGACACATGAGCTAGAAACGGCCGGTGTACTCTCTGGAAGTGTCCCCTAGTGGACAAAAGTGGTACTGCACAAATTTTTATTTTTGCCAAAATGAAAAACGGTCACATCCGAGTCAAAAATGGGTCTAAAAATATGGGAAAAAATCCATAAATATGACGCTTCGGAATATAAGCCGCAGGACATGCAAATTAGTTAAAAAAACAGCAACTTATACGCCGAAAAGTAGGGTAAATAAAGTCTTTACCCTGCAGTAGGGCTCTCGCTCTCTGATCCCCTTGGCGTCCACGATGCTGAGGTCGCGCACGTTGTTCTTGGTGCCGCGGTCATACAGAGCTTTCAGCCTGGGAATCTCCTCCTGCTCCACCGCGACGATTAGCTGCCAAGAAAAAACAGACGAGTTTAAAACACACCAACTGGAAACAAGAGAAAGCTAAGAGCCAAAAGACTTTGTAAAAAAATTATTATTAATATTATAATTGAACAGGGTGTGACAGTTGGATATTAGCTGAAATTTCAATAATTTATTTTAAAGAGACAATGAGCAGGACAAAAATCAGAAAGAGACCTGACAACAAAAAACAAACTTAAAAAAACAAAATGCATCAGACTAGATGGATGCATAAGAAGACAAAAATAACGAGTATGGAAATTAAACAAAAATATTAAAGGAGACATTAAAATGAAAAGAAAGCATAAGGAGACAAAATGGACATAAGAAACATAAAAGGCTAAAAAGAATCAAGACAAGCCATGGAAAGAACAAAGAGACAAAAGACGCACATGAGGACACTTAAAAATACAAAAATTATGCAAAATTCCACATAGGGAGACAAAGAAAGTATAAAAAGACAAAACTAAGGGAACTAAAAGGACAAAAGACAGAAACTAAAAAAAAAGACAAAAACAGATATGCAAAGACAAATGAAAGAATGAGGAGACAAAATAAACATGTGGACGAGACAAAAATGATGCTTGTGGGAGCAGAAAGGAACCATCAGGAGACACAAAGGACACAAAAAGAAACAAGGAGTCAAAAACGATGCATAAAACTACACGACAGACAAAATCGTCCTGAAGCGTCTCGGTCCCAGTTTGGTGTCGGCTGCTCGCTCCACCTGAAGGAAAAGGACAAAAAGACGGACGTTATCTGAAGCAGACCTTCCCACATCTCTTGTAAGGGACTCCTTTCTTCTCGCAGTACTCGTACGCCAACGTAGCTCCTCTGACGCACAGCCGAGCCTTCAGGGAGCCCGGGGTGTAGTAGATCCCGCTGTGGACAACGCCGCTGTTATGGCCACTCTGGTGTGTCGCTGCTCAGACGCAAAGTAACAAGAAGGAAAACGGATGAGACGTCTCGAGGGACATAAAAAACTTTATCCACTCAGGAAACATTAACGTCACTTGTTAATACGAGCTGTAATGAAAGGCAGTGATGTTTTTCCTGAGACTTTGTTAGAAGGTGTGTTTGTACCCGGTCATCGTGTTTATTTAAAGAGTAACCGGTAGTCACGGGGCTGTTTGGAATCATGGTGTAGCACACTGAACACGGACCACAGGAAGTGAGGACAGAGTGTCTCAGGAGCTTAGAAAGACGACTGACATCATGCTGAAGGTAAAGACTATCAGAGCAGCTCCATGTTCCTCTGACTGCAGCTGCTCAGATTATTCAGACGGTCCACAGGACTGGAGACAACCTGCCTGGACGTGTCCACAAGAGGACAACTGAGGAAAAACTGTAGAGACTGACAAGATGATCGACAAGTAAAAAGTCCAGAACAATTTCCAAAGAGAGCAGAGGTGAATTCCAAGGTCAAAGGTCATCTGTGTCAGATCACACCCTCAGTCTGTTTGAGACAAAGTGGACCAAGGTGGAGACCAGATCATAACAAAGACTGGTTGAGAAGACAAAGCTTCTGGGAGAATGTCCCATGAACAGATGAGACAAAACTGGAGTTTTTTGACAACCAGACCCATCAGCTGTGTGTTCACAGATCCAACACTGGACAAACAGAACCCAGTACCTACAGAACAGTGGAGGCTCGGTTCTGTTCTGTTCTGGACCAGGGTGTCCTGAATCTGAGCAAAGGACGATGAAATCTTAAGACTATCACTGTGGAGTGAAATGTGCTGCTCAGGCAGGAAGACGGGTCTGAGTCAGAGGACGATGATCGTCCAACAAGACAATGATCCAAAACAAACAGCCAGGAATGGATCAGAACCAAACATTGGACTGTTCTGGAGTGTCCTTCTGAGCCCTGATCCAAGCCTGACGAACATCTGAGGAAGGAGCTAAAACATCTGGAGAAGGAACACAGCTGGAGCAGATTGATCATGAGGACAGGTGGACCGGAACACCCGAGGACATGTGGACCGGAACACCCGAGGGCAGGTGTTGTGTTTCTGCTATTGAGAAGCAAAATTCAAAAGTAATGAGATTTTATCCTGATAATAATAATAATAATAATTGTCTAAGCTTGTCATCTGCGTATGTTTCCCATACACAGACGAAATTCGTCTCTGCATTTAACCCAACCACCTACCAGGCGGTGCAGTGAGCAGCCATAGAAGGCGCTCGGGGAGCTGGAGAAATAGGTGTGCACTCATAGACACCCCAAGATGTGTAGTGGCCGGGACGCGAACCCGCGTCCTTCGGGTCCCAAGTCAAACGCCCTAACCACTACACCATCTTGGCTCCTATGCTCAATGATCCAGGTAGAAAAATCTAAAAAAGTTAAGTCTGGTCCTCTGGACATTCAAAAAACAAAACAAAAAATTGTAGAAATGTTTCGTATTTCCTCCGAAAGACTTCTTCAGTCTTAGTTTTGTTTTTTTGTTTTTTTTATAACCAGAGGACCAGACTTAACTTTTTTAGAATGAGATTTTATGTTTTGTTTTGTTTTTTACATAATTGTCAGTTTCAAGTAATTTTTGTAACTTTGTGTGCTTTTCTTTACTAAAAGCAGTGTTTCCCCTAGTTAACTTGCCATGGCGGGGTGCTCATCTCATCCATATTTTTTGTTGATGGGGAGGGATGGAGACATGTCTGAGTGAAGCTTGTACCAACCGTTTTTGAGCAGGAGTAGGGGGTGTTCAGCATGAGGGAAGAGGCACCTTTAGCTTTTTAGCTAGAGAGCCTGTATTTCGTGCTGCTAGCTTAGTGCTATGTCAATGCCGGGGGGCAAAGTTCAATTTTATAGGCGGGGTGCTCCGTTCTGTTGGTGGGGTGGGGCACCCCGCTTGTATAATGGTAGGGGAAACACTGCTTAAAGTATATATTTTTTTTATCTGTGCCTGTTCTGAATCACTGTTTACTCTATTTTCCGGACTATAGGTCGCACCTTTTTGCCTAATTTGCATGCCCTGCGACCTATAGAGAGGTGAGACCTATTTATGGATTTTCCCCCATGCTTTTAGACCCATTTTTGACTCAGATATGACCGTTTTTCATTTTGGCCCAAAATGGTGCAGTACCACTTTTGGCCGCTAGGGGCACAGGCACCAGAACCGTAGTGGCTGGCTTCAGAAAGGCTGGCATCCTCCCACCGTCAGCTGGAGCTGCTGAGGACTCAGACAGCGGTGAGGAGGAGATGGAGGGACAGGGACCTTTGACGATGGGAAACCTTCCTCGTTCTCTGGCTGAACTTTTTGCAAGGGACACAGAGGACGAGGAATTCGAAGGGTTTGAATAAACAATTTGTTTGAATAAAAACCTTAAAATAAATATCTGTTTCTGTCATCTTTATGGGCGGGTGAGCGTGTAGTAATTTTAAAGCCGCTTTATTTATGTCGTAACCGTCAAAGTGCATTTATTAACAAAAGTTAAACTGAGACACACTCTTACAATAATGTCAGCTAACAAATCTATTTTTTTAGGTGTTTATCTTGCTAAAATTAAAATAGATGCAGGTCTGTTCGCTCGCTCACAGCGGGTCTGCTCTGTGGGTGCGCGCACTGGTTTTGTTTACGTGGTAGCGAAACTATTTAAATTCAGCTGATTTGACCATTATAATCATTTTATTAACAAAAGTTAAACTGAGACACACTCTTACAATAATGTCAGCTAACAAATATATTTTTTAGGCGTTTCTGTTGTTAAATTTTAACGAAATGCAGGGTTTCCGCCCGCTGCGCGCACACGTATCATCAGACGTAGCGAAACAAATTTTTAAATCCAGCTCATTTCACAATTACGTTCATTTATTAAGGAAAAGTTCAGCTCAGACACATATTTGCTATAATTTTTATCAAACAAATAATTGTTTTTAAGTGTTAATCTTCTTAAAGCCTTGCTGTGCGCTCCTGTGGCAGACATTTGCAGCAGAGCTAAACACTCGGACCACATTTCCGGGTTGTCTCAGCGGTGGGTGACGCGTTACGTCGGCGGTGACGTAGGTGCAACTTATATAAAGGTGCGACCTGTTTATGTATTTTTCCAATTTATTGACAATAATTGGACAAAGCCACTTATATAAAGATGTGACCTATAGTCCAGATAATACTGTAGTTTTATTTTCAATACACTGGAGAATGAAAAATTTTAATGAAAAATACTTGTGGCCCTCGCGGTGTAACTTCATTAATTCCTCAGAAACCCAAACCATTCAGACGTTCTTCTCCACTACGGAGCTCGACCCACCGAGTTGTTTTTCCTTCTCCAGCAGGACGAAGCTGAGCGAGGGGTGCCGCAGAGCGAGCTCCCTGGCCGAGGCCAGGCCCACGATCCCGGCGCCGACGACGGCCACATCGTACGAGCTGGAACAGAGGAAACAGTTCAAAGTGAACCTGGAGGCTGCAGATCAAGGTCCAGGTGGACACGTCTTAACGAGCAAGAAACCTTTGAAGCCCCGTCAGTCTCTGAGGGAACTGAAGAGTGAATGTCGTTTTGGAGATGGGTTTTTCTTTTATTTATTTATTTTATTTTATTACCAGGTGCAGTGGTGGAGCCAGGGGGTGGCCAATTGTGGTCTTGGCCACCATAACTTAACTTTTGGTCACCCCAGTATTTTGAGCAAATTATACGGTTGAGCGGTGGCTCAGTTGGTAGAGCTGTTGCCTCTCAGTGAAGAGGTTGCTGGATCAAATCTCGGCTGGGGGTCTTTCTGGGTGGAGTTTGCATGTTCTCTCCGTGCTTGGTGCGTTTTCTCCGGTACTCCGGTTTCCTCCCACCGACCAAAAACATGCATGTTAGCATAACATGGTAACTCTAAATTGTCACTAGGTGAGAGAAAGAGTGAATGGTCGTTTGTCTCTGTGTGTCCCTGTGATGGACTGGAGACCTGTCCTGGGTGTCCCCCACCTCTCAAACCATGACTGCTGGATATGGACACCAGTGACCCTCATAACCCAAAAAGGAATAAGCAGGTAAAGATGATGGATATACTTTTTAAGTAATGTAAAAAAAAAACAACTAGACAGCATAGTTTATCAAAGGATAGGTGGTCAGTTTCCACATATTTGTGGCGACCATCTTTGATTCTGATGTAGCAACCAAATATTCTCACATCTGGATACAGCCACACACCAAACTGGAAGTCAGTGTCTCACTTATTCTTCAAGTTATGCTCACAACATGCAGGGGCTGACAGTATTTTCAACTCCCCTCTTTGATCCGGGACAAATAAAAGCTTTAAAAGAAAAGACCATCCCTACATCTGTTTAAAACTTGCTTCTTCCATCTTCAAAACATCTCCAGACTTCGCCCATCTCTGACTTTTTCAGAGGCACTGGAATGTTTTTTTTAAAAGAATATTATAATACGGGAAATTTCCGGGAAAATAATAATTCGGGATGACGACGGGAAAGAGGGGTAAAATACGGTAGTTTCCCGGCCAAAATGGGAGACTTGACAGGTATGTAATTAGCGTTACACCAGTACAGACTGGTGGAGGGGAGGTGCGCAGTTGTTTGAAGCGCTCGGTTGTTAAGGGGGCGGGGTGCCCTGACGTATTACATCATGAAATTAGCATATCATGATATAACTTTTTTGCCCGGGCAAGCTTTTTTTTACCGGTATTACCGAGGAGCCAAGATGGTCTAGTGGCAGGGTTTTTGACTACGGACCCGAAGGTCACGGGTTCGCGCCCCGGCCACTACCCAGCTTGGGGTGTCTATGAGTGCACACCTATTTCTCCAGCTCCCCGGGCGCTTTCGGGCTGCTCACTGCACCACCTGGTAGGTGGTTGGGTTAAATGCAGAGACGAATTTCGTCTGTGTATGGGAAACATACGCAGATGACAGGAATAGACATTATTACATTATTATTATTGGAATCCCTGGTAAAAACCTTCAGAAACTTCAATATATTCAAAACAGTGCAGCTAGGATTTTGTTGAGAGCTCGTAAAATTTGAACATATTACACCCATTCTCCATAACCTTCATTGGCTTCCTGTCACCTACAGAACGGCTTAATGACTTTTCTTTTTAAGCAATTCTGCCTCCACATGATTTTATCTTGATCTTGGTTGATATTATTATTGATTTTACCACTTGTTTTATTTTTTATTTTTTTAAGCAGGCCTATTCTGCCTCCACATGATTCTGTCTTTAATCTTAGTTGATGTCATTATTGATTTTACTTGATTTTATCACTTGTTTTATTGTTGTAGCACTTTGATATTTTTATTAATGAAAAGTGCGGTATAAATTGAATTTATTATTATTATTATTATTATTATTACGGTGAAACAAGGAGGAGCTCTGTCAAGTTTTCACACTCGGAACTTTAATGGACAGACAGATGGATGTTTTTCCAATTCCCGACAGAGGGAAAATAAAAAGCTGAAGGCAAACTTCTCGATATCTGCCCCAGTGAGTGAACAGCATATCGAGAACTAGTTCTGTAATATTATTTGATCATTTGTATCGGGACATTGAGCTCCATGAATGGTTAAAACACTGACAGCATCTCAGCTCACCTGCTTCAACATTTACCATCTCCTCAAACATCAAGTTAAACAGTGGGAGAGATCTGAGTTTAGCTCCTATCTATGCTGGCATGCATCTAAACCTGTCAAGACACAGAATTCATCAGGAACATTTTACCTCAGCTAATCTTTAACGGCCATGGGTCCTGAACTCTGGTCTCATTTCATACAGCAGATTAGGTTTTACAAACCGGATTCCAAAAAAGTTGGGACACTAAACAAATTGTGAATAAAAACTGAATGCAATGATGTGGAGATAGCAAATATCAATATTTTATTCGTAATAGAACATAGATGACAGATCAAACGTGTAATCTGAGTAAATGTAACATTTTAAAGGGAAAATATGTTGATTCAAAATTTCACAGTGTCAACAAATCCCAAAAAAGTTGGGACAAGTAGCAATAAGTGGATGGAAAAAGGAAATTGAGCATACAACGAACAGCTGGAAGACCAATTAACACTAATTAGATCAATTGACAACATGATTGGATATAAAAAGAGCTTCTCAGAGTGTCAGTGTCTCTCAGAAGTCAAGATGGTAAGAGGATCACAAACGGTGGCACAACTGGTAGAGCTGCTGCCTCTCAGCGAGAAGGTTGCCGGTTCAAATCCCGGTCCGGGGGCCTTTCTGGATGGAGTTTGCATGTTCTCCCCGTGCATGCGTGGGTTTCCTCCGGGTACTCCGGTTTCCTCCCACAGACCAAAAAACATGTATGTTAGGCTGATTGGTAACTCTAAATTGTCCCTAGGTGTGAGTGAGAGAGTGAATGGTTGTTTGTCTCATTTGTCTCCGTGTGGCCCTGTGATGGACTTGCGACCCGTCCAGGGTGTACCCCGCCCCTCGCACTGTGATTGCTGGATATGGGCACCGGCGACCCCTGTGACCCAAAATGGAAGAAACGGGTAAAGATAATGGATGGATGGATGTTGCACAGAAAGATAGTGGAGCAATACCAGAATGGTGTTACCCAGCGTAAAATAGCAAAGACTTTTAAGTTATCATCATCAACCGTGCATAACATCATCAAAAGATTCAGAGAATCTGGAACAATCGCTGTGCGTAAGGGTCAAGGCCGTAAAACTCTACTGGATGCTCGTGATCTCCGGGCCCTTAAACGTCACTGCACCTCAAACAGGAATGCCACTGTCAAGGAAATAACAGAATGGGCTCAGGAATACTTCCAGAAAGCATTGTCAGTGAACACAATCCACCGTGCCATCCGCCGTTGCAGCTGAAACTCTACAGTGCAAAGAGGAAGCCATTTCTAAGCAAGCTCCACAAGCTCAGACGTTTGCACTGGGCCAGGGGTCATTTAAAATGGAGTGTGGCAAAATGGAAGACTGTTCTGTGTCAGATGAGTCACGATTTGAAGTTCTTTATGGAACACTGGGACGCCATGTCATCCGGACCAGAGAGGACAAGGATAGCCCAAGTTGTTATCAACGCTCCGTTCAGAAGCCTGCATCACTGATGGTATGGGGTTGCATGAGCGCTTGTGGCATGGGCAGCTTGCATGTCTGGAAAGGCACCATTAATGCAGAGAACTATGTTCAGGTTCTAGAACAACATATGCTCCCATCTAGACGTCATCTCTTTCAGGGAAGACCCTGCATTTTTCAACAAGATAATGCCAGACCACATTCTGCAGCAATCACAACATCATGGCTACGTAGGAGAAGGATCCGGTACTGAAATGTCCAGCCTGCAGTCCAGATGTTTCACCTATAGAGAACATTTGGTGCATCATAAAGAGGAAGGTGCGACAAAGAAGGCCCAAGACGATTGAACAGTTAGAGCAGTGTTTTTCAACCACGTGTGCCGCGAGTGATCGTCAGGTCTGCCGTGGAAATTATCCAATTTCACTTAACTGGTCTAAAAAGATTTTTTGAAAACGAATTAATTATCTGCGTTCGGCCGTACGCCGCTCTACGCCGTTCATACGCAGAGGCACACGCGTATCCCCGCAGGGCATGTACGCGCAAAGCTCAATTTTTAAGACCGCGAACGCAAGCGCGTTGTCTCACAATAAACTGCCCAGCGTCGGACTGTTTTGTATGCGACAAAAATGTATTAAATTCCCCTTCTTCATCCCTGATCTGGCCTTTTCTTTAGTTTTTTTTGCCAAAAGTCAAGTGATCGCTTCCTCCTCTGTTGACTCCATGACTGAGATGATGAGGAAATGAAATAATTTGTCATGAGCGAATTAAACTCGGGTCCAACGTGGCTGCGCGAGGCTCTGCAGATTTCCTGTCTGATGTGTGGGTTGCAGGACCAGTGCTCCCCGTTTTTAGTTTATTTTTTAGAACTTTTTTTTAACATATAAACACACCACTGCGGCAGAAGCTGCCGGCTCTCGCCTTTTTTTCCCCACCCGACCTGTCAATCAATTCAGTGGGCGTGTCAGCAAATGAGACATTTCGTTTGGATTTACTTTTACTGGGGACGCAACGACACAGACTCCGTTGTGCTTAGTATGCAGTGAGAAGCGGTTTATTTCATTCCTATTCAAGACACTTTGATAAGAATGACTATATATTTAATATAGGCGGATACAGTACAGAGGATTTTGGTTGGTGGTGTGCCTCGTGATTTTTTCAATGAAAACACTGTGCCTTGGCTCAAAAAAGGTTTAACAACACTGAGTTAGAGGCCTGTATTAGACATGAATGGGAGAGCAGAGCATTCCCATTTCTAAACTTGAGAAACTGGTCTCCTCTGTCCCCAGACGTCTGTTGAGTGTTGTAAGAAGAAGGGGGGATGACACACAGTGGTAAAAATGGACTTGTTCCAACTTTTTTGGAATTTGTTGACGACATGAAATTTTGAAACATATTTTTCCCTTAAAATGATACATTCTCTCAGTTTAAACTTTTGATCTGTGATTTGCGTTCTATTCTGAATAAAATATTAGATGTTGGCACCTCCATATCATTGCATTCAGTTTTTATTCACAATTTGTTTAGTGCCCCAACTTTTTTGGAATCCGGTTTGTAGTTTACAGCAGATTAGGTTTTAGTTTAAAACAGATTAGGTTTTAGTTTACAGCAGATTAGGTTGAGTTAATCAATAACTACATTCAGGGTATGACATGCAGGAAATATCACATCTCTTCACACATCACATACAAACACAGTTTAAAGACTTAATTCTGGTGATGTCTTTGTAAAGGCAGAAAGAACCAACGCTTGCAGCTGAGTCAACCCTGAGAGAAACACACCTGACACAGCAGGTAAGACCATCTCAATATTAGTTTGACTTATTCAAACCTGAATATTTAAATTAAACTCCAGAATTGACAGGTCTGGAGGACCCCCCATGGTTCTGAAGCAGGTACCTGCAGAATGGACTGTGGCCTCACAGCTGACAGACTCACCTGTGGAGGTGTCTGCTAGCACCGCCCTTTATCAGCAGCTCCGGTTCGGCTGAACAAACAGTCTTTAAAGTCGCCCTGCTCCGCAGTATTCGGTTCATTTCACCGCGTTTAAAAACAGCTCACGGCTGTTTCTTCATGGTACAAACATTTAACAGACTTTCTGAGCTTCGTATCCTCCTTTTTTATCGCTGCTACACAGCTAGCCTACATCCCTCCCAGTCGCACCGTGGCCACGCCTCTCCATTTGCGCTGTGACGTAGACACGTTTAGCCAATGGGAAAGTACGTTTTGATCACGTGGTGAGGTCAAAGGCCACAGTAATGGAGGCTATCGAATAATAAACAACACAGCTTTCTGTTGGAGGACAGGTTAGAGACAAACGCGGTGTGTTTTCTTGTGAGTCAGTGTTCGAGTTTCAGTCTTTTCCTTCTGGTTTCCATTGAGAGCGCAGGATTTATTGAACTGTTTTCTTCTTCAGGGAAAGATGAGCCTGTTGTCGCGGACAGGACCGTCCCTGCTGAGGCAGAGCAGGAGACACTTCTGGGGCTGGCTCAATGCAGTTTTCAACAAGTGAGACACCTCCTAACCATAGGTTATATTAGTTACATATGAATGCACGAGCAGGCCAAGGTTCACACATAAGCTGAAGACAATAAAACATGACGCTTTTAAACCAGGATTTCATTTATTAAAGGAGCTGTATGTAACTTTTCTAACAATATATTTTTTAACATATTTCTTCACTCTGTCACTACCTCCTGACTTACTGATTTTAGACAAGTAATCTCTGAAAAAAACTATTGTCCCCTTGCTTCTCTAAAAGCATTTCTAAAAAGCCACAGTGACCCGCCGTTAACCAGCCAATAAAAACAGAGTTTGTAACCAGCCAATAAAAACAGAGCTTGAATTTGAATCAGCCAATAAAAACAGAGCTTGAATTTGAATTTCAGCAGAGCAAGGGGTAACAGAGCCATATATGGCTCTGAGGGGGAGGGACCAGAATTCTTAAGTTCCAGAAATTACATACTGAACCTTTAATGAACTTCTTTTTAAACCATGTTGGCTCTGTGAAAAATAAATGTCCCCTGCTAAACCATAACATTGTGCCCTCAATTACAGAGACGGCAATCATTTACAAAAAGTGATGTTTTTTATTTATTTATTTATTCATTTCAAATAAAAATAACACAGCATTTGAATAGACACATGACATACAATATAAATTTAAAATGAAGGGAGGCAGAATGAAGAGAGTATCTTATTCTATCTGCCCACATACAGAACAAATCAATTCAAACAGAAAATCTTCAATAAGCAACTAGAAAGAGAGAAAAATATGCAATAATAATAAGTCAAGAAGACAAAAAGGAACGACACATGTAATTAACAAATCTGACACTATCTTTTAAATCATATTCTTAAATGAAGATATTGATTTTGCATTTTTAATTTCGGCTTCCAAATTGTTGTAAACTTCGGTCTCACAAAAATCTCAATTCCTTTTAGATTATAACAACTTTGACGTTTAAGAAAGTGTGTTAGAATATTTGGTGGTAATTCATTTATGTGAGCTTTGTACAAAACTGAAAGAATATTGTAATCCACTAAATCATGGAATTTTAATAACTTCAATTTATGAAATAAAACACTTGATGGGTGACAATTGTGTTTCCCAGTGATTATTATTATGGCCAATTTCTGTAGGACAAAAACCGGCTCGGTAAATGTCTTACATGCTTTACCCCAAACTTCAACACAGTAAATGATGTGCGGGACAATAATTGAGTTGTACAACAAGTACAGAGTTCTATCCTCTAACAATTTCTTAACTTTATACAGAACAGCAATTGATGTAGCTATCCTTTTCTTAACAGAATTAATATGATGCTTCCACGTCAATTTGTCATCGATAGTGACCCCCAGAAACTTTATTTGACTAACTCTGCAGATTTCCACACCAATATTTATTGTAACATCAACAGATTCCTTTTTTGTATTGAATATCATGTACTTGGTTTTATCCAGATTAAGGGATAGTTTGTTTGATTTAAACCAATTTTGAATTTTCAGTAATTCATTATTCACATGCTCGGACATCTGCTTCATATCATTACCATAATATAGGAACGTAGTGTCGTCAGCAAAGAGAATACATTTGAAAAGATCTGACACATTCACCAAGTCATTTACATACAGAATGAACAATTTTGGACCGATTATAGAGCCCTGAGGGACTCCACAAGTAAGATTACAGAAAGTAGATCTAACATCATTTATTTGTACGAATTGTTTTCTACTTACAGTATTTCTGAGATAGCTAGTTACCCATTGTAAAGCAGTTCCTCTAACACCATATTTACTCAATTTATCGATAAGAATGGTATGATTGACAGTATCAAAAGCCTTTTTTAAATCAATAAAGAGACAAAGACAACAACTTTTTTGAACAACAGCAGTAGTTTATGACCTGGGTGAGGAGGAATGTTGCTGCAGAACCCGAGTGTTCCTGAGCTTTAGGGCCACAAACTGACAGTTTTCTGACGGAGCACAGAACTCTCGGTTCTATCAGACACAGGAAGCCGTTGAGGTCCTGATGCAGCCCCAGACCATCACACTACCACCACCGTGTTTGTAGATATGATCTTTTTTGAAATGTGACTTTTTTTCTTCCCAAGTTTATTTTAGATTTTTGAAGTACGTTACAGAAGAAATGTGAAAAGTACAATTTTAACAATGTACTGTCTGTTTAATTGAACACCAAAAGAACGAATAACTTTAAAAAAAAAAGACAATAATAATAATAAAATAATAATAACAATAATAATAAAATAAAAAAGGGGGGAGAGAAGGGGGGGGGGGGAATTCAGGCGCCAGGGGAGGACCCCGTCATCAGAATTGACGTTAGTTTTTTTACATCAGTTGAAACAGGACGCAGAAAGTTCGGCCTTTAACTCGTCTGCTTGGTCATCAAGCTGTTGTTTGGACCCTTGATTTGTTTTTGTTCAGCAGTAGTGTTGGCCTTAGATTCTCTCATGGAGGCCATTTTTTCCCTTCGTCTCTTCCTGTTGAATCGTGGACTCTTGACATTAACTGAGGCCCACAGAGCTTTAGAGGTTTTCTTTTGGGACCTCCCATGGATTTGCTCTTGGAGTAATTTTGGTCAGCTGGCTGCTCCTGGGAAGGTTCACCACTGTTCCATGTTTTCTACATTTACAGTATAGAGAACTTCTCCATTTAAGTCATTTCTTGATTCTGTCCTCTTTAATTCACAGGGTTCGAACTTTCTTGATTACTTTAAAGTTGTCTTGAGGAAAAGGTTTTCTAAGCTGTTCTGAAGTCATTTAATTGTATTTAACGTTAGGTGCTCGTTGGGTTGTTTTCAGTCAATTGACTCTAAAAACTCTTCAGTTGGTCCAAAGTTTTGCTGCCAGAGTCCTGATGAGAGGAGACGTCAGATTCTTCTAGCTTCCTGTCAAATTCAGACGTTCTGGTTGGAGTTGTGGAGGTTTCCTGTTCAAAGGAAGTTGTTCCTTTCCACTGTCGCCAGCGTGCTGCTCAGGATGACTTGCTGTGAATCGGTGTTATCTAAACTGAATTATTGTTGTCTTGTGTTGTGTACACAGACAGACACCTTCACTCAGAATCCATTTTTAAATGGTATTTGCTCACACCACTACACAAACACACAGAATCAGTCAAGACTTTCTGTAGTTGCATAAAAAACAAAAGAACAAAAGAAATGTGTTTTTTATAACAATAAGGTGATAACAAGCCGTTAGTTAAAGATGTCCTGCACTCTGCTTTTGTGTGTTTGCGTTTCTTTCAGAGTGGACCATGAGAGAATCAAAGCCGTTGGTCCGGACCGAGCTGCAGCAGAGTGGCTGCTGAGATGTGGGGCCAAAGTGCGGTTTGAAGGTTTCGAACGCTGGCAGCAGGACTACAACGGACTCCCAACCGGACCTGTAGGCAGATACAAGATCCAGGCAATCGATGCCACGGACTCCTGCATCATGTACAGGGGCTTCGGCTACCTGGGTCAGTGATGCAGTGAAGCTTAAATGAAGCTGAATAAAAAATGAAGCTTCAGCTCAGCTACAAATATTACTCTAACCGCCCAAAAGCAGCTGAAGCTGAATGACTTAGCTGAAATTTGATGAAGAAGCTGGAACTGAGTAAAATAATTTGAATAGCTGAACTCTGAAATGTTAATTTAACTACGGTATATAAACAACACAACAGAAACTAAAACCAGCACAACGTGGCTTGTTTATTGCGGACTCGTCCTATCGCGGTTTTTCAAAATAAGATGACACACATTTGGCTGATTGATGATGGATGAGCCGCACGATTGGCATGGCATTTTTATTTACAATTAATTATTTTGAATTATTTAGCACCTGCTGCACCTTTATCTACTGCACTTGATACTGATGCACTGTACGGTGCAGCCCTAGTTCCAACTGTACACGTTTGTTAATCTGATCTCTTTTACGTGTACTAATGGAGCTTTGTTCTCTCTTAGATGGCCTGACACACGTGGAAGAGCTGAAGTTGAAGAAGTGTATGTACATCGAGGACGGCTGCCTGGAGAGGCTGAGCTCAGTGGAGTCTCTGCAGCAGAGCCTGTGTACGATGGAGGTGGTGTCCTGTGGGAACGTCACCGATAAGGGCCTCATTGCCCTGCACACACTCAGGTCCGTTTTTATTGTGCAGCGTGAAATTATCAGATTTATTTAGTCTTTAACGACGACTTGTTTGTCGTTTCCTCCTGACAAGGAACTTGAAGCATCTGTTTCTCAGTGACCTCCCCGGAGTCAAAGACAAGCAGGTGACCGTGGACCGACTGCAGAGGGCACTCCCACTGCTGGACATAGAACTGGACCTGGACTGACCGATACCTTCCTGCTTCAATGAAATCCACGGCAGAAGCAGGACTGGGAGGACAAGCTGAATCGGCCCTCGTTAAAGCCGTTCTGAAAGAACCGGTCCACCAGAAAGAACACACCTCTGACAAGTCCTCTTTGATGATTTGTCCTTTATTTATTCTGTAAATGCATATTTAGAGAAGGCAGTTTGTAAAAAAATGTTCAGGACGTTCAGGGACTGTTCATACCTGCCATTAAAACCAGTTCTTCGTGATCAGATTCAGACAGAGCTGCCTCAATGTGAAATAAAAATACATTTACAGCACTTTGGTTGGCCTTGTCGCTGTTTTAAGTGCTCTATAAATAAAATGGTATGGTATGTTTAGCTTCAGACTAACATACATACGTGGACATGTTTGATCGTCTGATCACAACCCTTGAACTGCATTAAAACCAGGTCCAGACCACCAATGGAGGTCGCCGAATGGACGTCTCTAAATATTACATCTGGTTCATTAAAGTCACCAAACAGCTATGAAGGATTTGAAGATAAAGATTTTTTTTTGTTAAGATTTAATGATTGAAAGAAAAATGAGAGTGTGTTTGTTCTGACAGATTGTTCAAAGATAATCAAAATATAATTGTTTTATGTCCTTCTGATCTGCAGCCTGTAAATCACATCACATGCATGAACAGGCCGTGAACGCCGACCACGAGCAGCGGATCACTAACGGCAGGTGTGACCAGCCCCTCCGTCTCATTTCACTTTAATTTGGCATTTTGTCATAAACTCTGACAGACAGAAGGTAGAAATCATCCTTAGCACCAAAGTTTCAGCAACAAACAGAACAAGTTATAAGATTACTTATAAATTAAGTTGAGGTGGGAGGAGCTTATGTGGGCGGGGCTAATGTTTGCAGCTGCATTCGCAGACGTCAATAAATATTTTCAGAAATGTCCATGAGCCGTTCAGGTTCGTATTCAAGTTACAACTTACCTAAATATTAAAGTCGCTTAATAAAATGTCGCTCTAACGGAGCCCGTCGTGTAAAAATACGTTTGGCAAAGCAGGCGAGGCAGCACATGTAGCTTCTGTCTACCAAGCAGAGCAGCACATCACTCCTCGTCTTGACACGTCATTAAAAAATAAATGTTCTTGAAAAGCTGCACGTTTACCGTGAGGTGCAAAGAGCAGTCGGGCGCAGCTCAGGAGGAACAAACGGGAAATAAAAAATAAATCAAGTCCAGCTCGTGAGCGGGCCAGGCGCTCGGCTGGAGTCCGGACCGACACGTTCAGATGTTGGGGAGGTGGTAGTTGAACCTGCGCAGGTTGTTGTACTTCTTATTGTCCGGAGCTGGGAAGATGCTGCTGCCCGTCAGCTGTGGCAAATACTGGAGACACACACACACAAAAAAAAATGATGACGTTCATTAAAACCCTGCCACGCTCAAATGACCTGTTACCTCTATAAGTACCTACTTGACTAATTTATAGATTATTTTATAAACTCCTGCTTTCAGGGAAATCTGTCGACCTTAAAGGGACAGTCCACAGAGTTTAGCTCGGGGCCTGCGGGTGACCAGTCCACCAACGAGTTCATAAAAATGTATTTATTTATTTATTGGGTTTGGTTTGGGTTCTGTTTATTGCATTTATGATTCAACGCAACAAAACAGATTAAAAAGGTGACAGGTCACTGTAATCCTTGGGTTATTTACATAATGACTTAAGTGATAGATGTCCGGCCCCTGAGCTGCTGGACTTCAGTAACTGTGGCCCCCTGAGTTTAGTTGAATAGCCCTGCTTTAGCTTATGTTACACATCTGTCAGGCCAGATGTTTGATCCAGGAATAAATGGAGACCCTCACGTTCATGCTAAAGTTTGAAACTAAAATCTTAAGAAAATAAAGTGTCAGAATCTCAAACAACAACAACAATAATAGTAGTAGTAGAAATAATAAAAATAATAATAACAACAGTCATAATAACAACAGTCATAATAATAATAGTAATAACAGTCATGATAATAACAATAGTCATAATAATAATAACAGTCATAATAACAATACATGTAGTCATAATAATAATGGTAATAATAATAACAGTCATAATAATAACAATACTGTATTCATAATAATAGTAATACTATTAATAGTAATAATAGTGATAATAAGTGATAATATTACTGGTAATAATAATAGTCATAATATTAATAGTAATATAATTAAAACAACAACAATAGTCATAATAATATTAATGGTAATAATAACAATAGTAATAATACTGATAATAGTCATAATAGTAATATTATATGTTTTGGATGACTCTGAGCCAATACTGCATCAGCTTTAACTCAATATCTGTAAAACAGACACTCAGGTCTTCTGATGATTAGCTGTGGGGTCATCGAGTCCAGCTGGTGTTAAAAGTCAGATGTTTATCTAATGACTGAGTTTGATTCAAACCTTTCACTAACCT
Organism: Garcialebias charrua; assembly: GCA_038048925.1. NCBI lineage: Eukaryota > Metazoa > Chordata > Actinopteri > Cyprinodontiformes > Rivulidae > Garcialebias > Garcialebias charrua. The sequence continues at coordinate 9,563 of JBBPBX010010760.1, read as the reverse complement.
GAAAAACAAACAGCTGATCGGTCGGGTGACTAAAGAAAAAAAAAAGTGAAATAATAGTTTTTTAAAAAAATAATACGGCAGGAACTAACGTCAAAACTGAGGGATCTGAAGAGTGAATGTTTGTCGTTTTCCTGATGAGTGTTTTTGCAGAGAATGAAATAAACCTAAATGCTTTTATGTTTATAAAAACATATTTTATTTTTTAATTCACCACCAGGTGCAATGGCAGAACCAGGGGGTGACCAATGGTGGCCTTGACCCCCATAGATTAATCTATGTGGTGTAGTGGTAGGGCAGCCGGCTTTGGATCAGAAAGTCACAGGTTCAACTCCCCGCCATGCCCCCTTGTCGTGGTATCCTTGAGAACGACACCCACTCTGCTCTGCGGGTACTGACAGAGCTGCCCGCTGCTCCACCTGGATGTATCTTAGGTGTGATGGGTCGAACACAGAGCACAATGTCATCGATGTATAGAAACATGATGATAACACATACATCTTTTGGTGGTGGCCATCTTGGATTTTGATTTGGCAACCAAATTTTTGAAAGAACCCTTTCTTGCACCAAGATACTAAAGTGGAGGTCGGCCCCTCGCTTCTTTTGAAGTCGTCATGCTCACAACCAGACGGACAGATGTGATTTCCTCTCTGCTCCTCGATGAGGGACAAAAAAAAAGTTCAAAGACGTACGTGAAGTGAGGGGAACAGAGAAATGAGAGCAAATAAATCTGAACCAACTGAGACGTGTTGAAACATTTCTGACTCCCGTCATTCGTCTTTCATAAAGTTTTAGAGCTTTGTTAGTTTAGAGGAGCGTTTATAGTTTTCAGAACGTCGGCCTCACCCCCGGGGGCAGCTGTCTGCGAGGTAACAGAGTCCTCCTGTCGACGTTCCGGCTCCGCTCCCGAGACGAGCTCTCGCTGCGTCCTCTCATGCTGTCGAAGTAGGGGTGCTGGAGGAGCTGCTCGCAGCTCAGCCGCTCAGCCGGGTCCATCCCCAGACAGCTCTGCAGGACGAGCAAAAACAGCAGCGTCACATTTTAGCTGAAAATATACAGGAGCGTCAAAGCAAACAAGTGCAGTATGATCATTAAAGTCAACCCAATTCAAGATGGCTGCCAGCGCCAGCTGACCTTTAAAGACAGATTTTAACAGCCAGCACCGTCAACTTGGTGTCAGTTATCTGCAGTTTGATGGAGCACTTTGACATGCAGACATGTTGAAGACCATTTGGAGGTCAACGGTGTGCATTTCAGAGCAGACGGATTCATTTTTTATGGGAGTTACAATATTTTGTTTTTTACAGCTAGTAGACAGTTTGAGGTGTAGCCACGCCCACACGCTGTGAGGAAAATGCCACTTCTTGGTAACATTTAATTTCCCACGCCAAGATAGTACATTCCCCAAGTTTGAAGTTTACTGGTATATCTGAATCTTTGGAGTCCCAATACTGGTCCTTGAGGGACTCCATCCTTCACGTTTTACTTGCTCCTCTGCTCCAACACGCCTGATTTAACTCTTTATGTTCTGCAGAGGCCAGTTAATCACCCAGTGGGTAAAAAGAAGTGTATTTGAGCAGAGGAACATCTAAAGCATGCAGGATGGTGGCTCTTCACTCTAATGTCCACCCTAACTGAGGGATTTACGTAGTGAATGTTTGTGGTTTTGGAGAGGAGTGTTTTTCTGGACTGGACTTGAACAGGCAATACAAGAAAACTTTTAATGTTTTGGTTCAAGGTATTTAAGTGGTTAGAAGGCCAGAGCCGAGGCAGCGCAGAGTGACGGATCCTGGAGACTGGACGGAGCAGTTTCATCCACCACCAGGTGCAGTGGTGGAGCCAGGGGGTGGCAAATGGTGGCCTTTGTCACCATGGATTTATCTATGGTCACCTCAATCATTAGAGGAAATTATACTTTAATCAATAGAAAAACTAAAAACCAAAGTTCCCTCAAATGATGAGGTGACCGGTCTTTGTATAAACATGTAAGGTGCAGCCATCTTGGATTTTAAACAAGGCAAATTAATCTTTTGAGTGGGTCATAATTTTTTTTCAATTTATGCTCACAACATGTACGAACTGACAGATGGATGAACTGGACGGGATGATATGGTAAAGCAGGTCAGAGAATGATGTCCATGAATAAAACATGTACCTTCCTGTACTCAGTGGGCGGGGCCAAAACTGTTGTGAATTATAAACATGTTGAGTTGAGCACCAGACTAAGAAAGTGATAACTTGATGTTTTATGTCTATGTTTGATGGTAGAGTTGTGTTTTGTGGCGAGTAAAGTTTCAGGTTTGGCCACATCCGGATGCTGTGGTACAAAAATACAAATAAATAATGAAGCATTACATGCCATTTATTCCCCCATGTTTTAGGAGTACACTAACCAAGTTTGAAACCAGAAAATCTTTTTGTCTTACCTTCATCAGACTCACAGCTTGATGAGACACGTTTGGATATTTTTGCTCCAGAGGTTCCTACAAAAGCCAACATGAGGTTTTTGAAAACATGGCAGCTGGATGTCAGTTCGACAGTTTCTGAATTAAAAAAAAGCTGAAATGTGTGAAGTCAGAGGGCGACCAGGTGTGGCCAGATGTGAGCCTGACCTTCTCCTGCGGCTCCAGGATGGAGACTCCACAGAAGAACTGGTTGTTGCTGAAGACCTGCTGGTGTCGAGGGATCAGCTCTCCTGCAGAGGGCGACCAAACCAACGCCACCGACCAACAACAGAGTCAGAAGTTTTCAACGTTTCAACAAGCGTGCACTGGCCGGGGGGCGGGGTCAAACAGCTGTATAAACTGACATGTTTCTGCTCCTGTATGTACATGCTGACACCAGCTGACGCACGGTGAACGAGCAGCAGCTCAACTGACCAATGCTCAGAGACACACTGTGTGCACGTGCATGCACACACACTGTGACAGATCCTGCAGGGCGGAGCCTGTTTGAGTGTGAAACTGATGGTTTTAATTAAACACATTTAACACCAAGTTATTTGTAGACCCAGATGTGTCTCCATGTAACTTTGTTTTATTTTCCCTCAAACTCACAAAGTTCTCTCTGTGAGTCAGATTCTAGTCTCTACGTCTGTATCTGAACATTTTAAACAGTTTGTTCAAATGTGGAATGACAATTTTACCTTACTATAATATTGTAGCATCCTACAGAGACTGTGAGCTGCAAAGGATGCTGGGTAGTCTTGTGGCAAATATGTGCAACATTTCTGTTTACGACGAGTTGTTCTTGTTAATGTTCTAATTTAGAGTTTTATTTCATGCAGCACTTAGAACCTGGAGAAGTATTTTTCCTCCAGTGGTCCCTGAGGACCTTATGGTACCAGGAGCAGAACCATCCTACCGAGAGTCTTTATGATCAGGTACAGTTGGTCCATGTCGGACTTCCCGGGCCACAGAGGAACTCCGGAGAGCAGCTCGGCGAACACACATCCGATGGCCCACACGTCAACGGGGGGGCCGTACTGCGTGTCCCCGACCAACAGCTCGGGGGCCCGATACCAGCGAGTCGCCACATAGTCCGTGTAGTAGTCAGCCGGGCCCGCTGGTTGTCAACAGAACACAACATGGATCAGAACGACACAACTCCAGGCTACAACCAGACTTCAGCTCTAGATCTTTAAAACAGTTACTTGATCTTAAGTTTTATGATTTGGTAGATTATAATGTTCTTTTAGTTAAGTATAAGGCTCAGAATTACATGCTACCATCGAACATTCAAGTGTAATTTGTGAAATGGATGCGTTGTTATAATCTTAAGGGAATGAATATTTTTGTAAAACCAAAGTGTATAGAACTAGTTTAAAAGGTCAGTCCACTTCAACACAGGGAATATGGAATAGTTTGGAAAATGATGTTTAAAAAAAAAGTGGAGTCAATGTTTATATTTAAGAAAAGGATTAAGACTATTTTGTTGAAAAGATACATACAGTATAAGTTTGTTAAATATTAAATTAATTATAAACGGTAAGTTTTGATAGTTATGTATTGTTATATTATGTATTGATAATGTATCTTCACTTGCTGTTTTTAAGTCTCTTCTTAAAACCCATTTTTTTTCTTTGGCTTTTGGTACAATCTGAGATGTTTTAACTTTGTTTTATTGTATTCATAATTTATTATTTTAGTACTGTTTTTAGTCCCTTCCATTTTGTGATCGTGTGTACAGCACTTTGGTCCTGTTGGGTGCATAAAGTGCTCTATAAATAAAGTTGGTATGGTATTGATGATTATTGTTTGAATTGATATTTTGAATTGATTTGTTTGAGAAGGAGCAGATATAAGATTTTTTCTTCTTCTGCTTCCTTTAATTTTATGTTTTTTGTTGTTTTTTTTTGTTTTGAAATTGTCTTTGTGTTTTAAAATTGAAATGAATAAATAAATAAATAAAATTATACCGTCTGAGTTTTAGTTAAAACCTCTTCAGTGGGTTACAGTTAAGGTTTTTATAAATTATCCAGTTTTAATCGCAGCACTTCAAATCGTTTCTAACACCACCACCCCCAAACGGAGGCGGTGGAACGACCCCGGGCCTCCACCATCAGCTGAGGAGAAGCTCCTGAGACTCACTGAGGATCCTGGCGAAGCCGAAGTCGCAGAGTTTGACGACTTGCTGTTTGGTGATGAGAATGTTCTCCGGCTTCACGTCTCTGTGGATACACTGCAGGAACACAAGCAGCACAGACACAAATCTACGATGCTGAGAAGAAAGGAGCTGTGGGGGGGGGTCTGGACTCTGTGAGACCCACAATCAAAGGGGGCCCTTGTAGCATTTGTTGTGTCTAGGTAATACATTAACTGCTGCTCAGCCAGGGGGAAGGAATTCTTGTTAAAATACAAAAGGAGCCGTGAAGCAGGAGGAGAACGTGCACACTCACGTTTTGTTTGTGACAGAAGTTGACGGCTTGGACGGTCTGCCAGGTTATACTCCTGACGAGATGCTCCGGGACGCTGGCGACACAGAAAAACACAACCATCACTTTTTGTTCCGAAGGTTTCTTCTCTTTTCAAGTTATTTTACTAACAACATGGACGGACAGAGTGGATTTACAATAGCCCCGCCCTCTTCGCCACAAAAAAATAAAAAATTTAAATAAAAATTGAGCTATTTTGTTTCAGAAGATCCGGATTATTTTAGTTTCAAACCACCTGTGAACATTTTAAAGGCCGAGAATAAATATATATATAAATAAATTAAATGAAAAGAGAAATAATTTTCAGCAGAGCTGTTCAGGTTTTATATTTGTGCACAAATTTCCTCCTAAAAAATTAAACAACTCTTCACACATTTACCAAATATTAAGAACGCAGCAAAACTGTCCAATAAACCAAGATGAAGTTTAATTAAAGGCATCGAGCATCTCCAACAGCGCCGTTTCATGACATCACTTTTGATCGGTCAAAACCCAAAGAACTCAGGAAGTGGGTTCTACTTTTATCAACAAAATAAAGGTCTTCTGGACGGATTCTTCTTCTGCAAGATCTGCGGTCTACACTGATCTCTAGGCCAGAGGTCACTCTTTCAGGGATGAAGATGTTCACATCCTTGATTGAGAGGAACAATGGTTTGAGAGAGGAGAAATAATAATAATAATAATAATGAATTCCATTTATAATGCACTTTTCATTAATAAAAATCTCAAAGTGCTACAAAGTGTAAAAAAGCAAAGATCAAAATAAAATAAGTGATAAAATCAATAATAATATCGACTAAGATCAAAGATAAAATCATGTGATGCAGATTAGGCTTGCTTAAAAAATAAATAAAATAAAACAAGTGATAAAATCAAGTAAAATCAATAATGATATCAGCTAAGATCAAAGATAAAATCATGTGGAGGCAGAATAGGCTTGCTTAAAAAGAAAGGTCTTTATGCTGCTTTTAAAGTCAACCAGTGACTGTGGAGCTCTCAGGTCGTCAGGGAGGGAGTTCCACAGGCGGGGGGCAGCCACACAGAATGCTCGGTCTCCCATGGTCCTCAATTTGGTCCGAGGAATATGAAGTAAATTACTGTTCTGTGATCGTAGAGACCGGGTGGATGAATATGGTGCAAGAATGTCCTTTAGATAGTCAGGTGAAGTGCCGTGCAAGCATTGATGGGTAATGAGAGCAGTTTTGTACTGAATTCTGTAGGTGACAGGAAGCCAATGGAGGTTATGGAGAATGGGTGTAATATGTTCAAATTTACGAACTCTCAACAGAATCCTTGCTGCACTGTTTTGAATGTATTGAAGTTTCTGAAGGTTTTTGCCAGGGATACCAATAAACAGGGAGTTGCAGTAGTCGAGCCTGGAGGAGACAAAGGCATGGACGAGTTTCTCAGCATCAGGAAAAGTCAGAGATGGGCGAAGTCTGGAGATGTTTCGAAGATGGAAGAAGCAGGTTTTAAACAGATGCTTAATGTGATTTTCAAATGTAAGATGAGAGTCCATTTTTATTCCAAGATTTGTAACAGAGGTGGAGAGGGGGATGTCTTGACCAGAGAAGGAGATTGTTGTTAAAGTTGATGTTTGTATCTGGTGAGGGGTGCCAATCAATATGGCCTCAGTCTTCGAGCAGTTTAATTGAAGAAAGTTCTGATTCATCCATGCCTTTATTTCCTCCAGGCAGGCAGAGAGAACAGTGAGTGAAGACGGAGATAGGGATGATGATGATGTTCCAGTCCTGATGTAAAGCTGTGTGTCGTCGGCATAGCAGTGAAAAGAAATGTTGAACTGATTAATAATTTGACCTAAAGGCAGCATGTAGAGGGAAAACAGCAGGGGCCCCAGAACTGACCCCTGAGGGACACCACAGGAGACACCGACTGTCTGGGAAGTGGCATTGCCAAGGCTAACACATTCCAGCCTATTGGAGAGGAAAGAATTGAACCAGTCCAGGACAGTGTCACAGAGACCGACCTCCACATGAAGACGGTGGAGGAGGATACTATGGTCCACAGTGTCGAAGGCTGCAGTGAGGTCAAGGAGGACAAGGATGGAGGGAGAACCAGTGTCAGCAGCCATGAGGACATCATTTGTTACTCTCAGCAGTGCAGTCTCAGTACTGTGAGCTGCTCTGAATCCAGACTGGAATTTCTCATACAGGGAGTGTTGTTGTAGGTGGTCCTGCAGCTGAGCAGCAACTGTTTTCTCCAGCACTTTGGACAGAAATGGGAGGTGGGAAATTGGGCGGTAGTTAGAAAAATTGTCGGGATCCAAATTAGATTTTTTCAGAAGAGGCCTAATGATGGCAGTTTTTAGAGGCAATGGAACATGACCAGATTGTAGAGACTTGTTTATTATTTGTGTGATTAATGGGCTTATTGCAGAGTGATTGGATTTTATGAGAGACGAGGGGAAGGGATCCAGGGCGCAGGATGAAGGCTTCATTTTCTTGAGGATGGTCTCTACCTCACTCTGAACGACTTCATCAAAGCTGCTCAGGGTCCCAGAAAGCAGACGGGTAGATGGTACACTAAGATCAGGGAGGTTGTGGAGCTGAGATCTGATAGTGTCAACTTTGTTTTTAAATGATGAGAGGAACAGGTTGCATTTTTGAACAGAGTCCTCATGAGTTTGTTTAATGGGATTAAGCAGATGAGTTATTGTGGAGAAGAGCTGTTTAGAGTTTCCAGGGCAGGTGTTGATGATGTTGGAATAATATTTGGAGCGTGCTTCTTTAAGAGAATTGGCGTACGCTTTCTGATGTTCTTTGTACGCTTGCTTATGTACCGAGAGACCAGATGATTTTACACGTCTCTCAATAGCACGGCCAGTTGCCTTCATCCTGCGCAGCTCACCAGTGTACCAAGGGGCTGAACGGGAGAAAGACACCAGTCTTGACTTCAAGGGAGCATGTAGGTCCAGAAGCTCCTGGAGAGATTGGTTGTAGTAATCCACAGAGTCATCTGCAGATGAGTGATTGACAGCGGTCAGGGCGTGAAGATCAGCAGACAAAACATCAGGGGAAATGTTTTTATAGTCACGGAACTGGATAGGTCGTTTTGGGTTAGAAGCAGGCGAAGTTGAAGGCACTTCCAGGGAGATGACCCTGTGGTCTGAGACACCCAGGTCATATACAGACAAGTTATTGAGTACAGTGTCTGTAATCACCAAATCCAGAGTATGCCCCCTGTTGTGCGTAGGGGCGTCCACATGTTGGGTGAGGTTGAGAGATTCCAAAAGAGACTTAAAATCTGTAGCCAGAGGGGAAGAGGAATTGTCCATGTGGATATTTAGATCGCCAAGAAAAATAGTTTTTACAGGGGAGGTGCAGAAAAAAGTGAGGAGGTCATGCATTTCTGAGTTAAATGAAACATGCGGTTTGGGAGGTCTATAAATCAATATAACGTTCATCAGGAGTGGGGCTTTGAAGTTGAAGGCCAAACATTCAAAAGAAGAAAAATTATGAGAAGACAGATGTGACAATTTTAAATTACTGCGGTAGATTACAGCCAGACCACCACCGCGGCCAGTGCAGCGGGCTCTCTGCAGATAACTGTATCCGGAGGGACAAGCTTCATTCAGAGAACTGAACACGTCTGGTTGATGCCAAGTTTCTGTAAGACACATGAGGTCCAAGTCCTTCTCCAGAATGTGATCGTGAATTAGACATGATTTGTTTGATAGTGACTGCACATTGAAAAGTTCTATTTTAATGCCAGTTGGTGTAGGAGCCTTTTGAACCGGTTTCAGCAGACTGAAGTCCACTCCACGTTTTCCATGCCACTTTGTGAGCTGTGGACTACAAGGGACTACAGACGCAGCATTCTGATGACGTCGTCGAGGTACGACAGTAAAGGAGGCCATCTTTGTGAAGAGAACCTGTCCATCATTAAACAGGGGCGGAGCCGCCATGTGTCCCCACGCTGTTATTGCTAGTATCACTCAGCCCCGTGAATAACAAGCCGGCCATCAGGGTGCTAATGATCAGTCGTTAGGCTGATGGTCCTCCATCACATGAACAGCTAGTTCTGGAAGTCAACAACAAACTGGATGATCCACCATGAGAAGGTGCTTTTTATAAGACTGAGTTTGTTGCATCTCCTCAGACTGAAGAAGTCCTTTGGATAAAAATGTTTGAACAAGAAGAATCCGTCCAGAGGACCTGACTTTACTTTGTTGGATCTTTCTTCCTGGATCGTTGAGCAGCATCAGGATTGTTTGTACTTGTAGTTCTTCAGAAGGTTGTGGTCGACAGTGAAGGACGGTCCTGCTGCTCCATGTCCCACAGCCTGTTGGCTCAGGCGCAGCCGTTTGTCAGCGTTGCTGTGGAAATAACTAATTCAAGCCTTGCGGCCGACAATTACGATCTTCACCCTCTGTGTCGGCGCTGTTTTCTCCTCTTTTGTGTCCTCTGAATGCCTCGCTGCAGGCAAGACCCGGAGGGACCCAGAGGGGAGGACTCGGCAGACTGGAGGCTCCCTGAAGACCTGCAGGACGAGGATCTGGGCACGCATGCCACAGAGAACTGATCCGCCTCCTCGGAGACAATGGCAGCTGGACGGAGCGCACCGTAGGCTCCGAGACAAAACCACAATCTGACAAAGTTGCGACGTTTAAAAA
>JBBPBX010010759.1:46752-57270 GCA_038048925.1 Garcialebias charrua | reverse complement strand
TGTCCACATTGTTGAAGGACTTATGAACTCCAAACACTCTCGAAACACCCCACTATAATGAGACGGACACACTGTTGAGCTCCTGTCCAGGTAAACGTCCATCTTTTCTTCGCATGTTTAACTCCAAGAGGCCGAGAGCTGAAAACAGGGTAGGTCCCCCATTGTACTTACATGGGATGCGGTTCTTCTCACCCAAAGCTGCCCCGCTAGGCCCCATATCCTTTCTGTCGCTAGCAAACCCGAATGTTTGGTGCCTTCATGGCTTCATTTTGCCTGGAAAGACGGAACTCTTTACAACCCCCCCTCCACGTAATGATTTCCAACGCGTTGCTCTTCTGTAAACATCTAATCCGCTTTGTTTCTGAAAGAAGAAGGGGAAAAAAAAAAGAAGCTAGTTTATTTTTTTTGACAAAAGACCACTTCGAAAGCGAAGCAGTGCCTGAAAAGTGTTCACCTCTGCCGCGAAGTTGTTTTTGTCACAGCTTTATGGCCCTGGAGGCAAATGAAAACAAATGAGCTCAACAAGAAGAGGAGACGGCAGCTCCATTCATTGTTATAAACCACCACTGCGTTTGTTTACTCGCTTTAGTTGGAGGTTTATTGCCACACGTTTAACCTTTAGTCACTTGGCTTTTGTTTTTGTCACAGCCCCAGCAGACAGAAAGTTAGCACACCTTTTGTTGTGACTTGTTGACACACTCCACTGGGCTCTCAAAAATGGGGGTCCTTTTAGGTAAACTCCAGGGAGGTCACAACCAGCAGTGTTGTTTTCTAGTTTTCCTCTCTAGTAATCAGTCCAATGAGATAATGCATGTTTTTGATTGGTTCCTCTGTCTTCACTGTCATTATCACCACCACCTAGTTGTTCATCCACAGTGTTCAGACTTTTTCAGCATGCGAGCTATTTTTGAAATGGTCAAAGTGATCTACCTACTATAAGGCCCCGTTTACACGAAAACAACCTGTGGAAACATTAGTGATTTTTCAATGTTTATTGGGGGGTAATAAACAAAAAAACTAGCTGGTTTACATGAAAAATGCTGTAGTTTTCATTGGGTTACCAGATAAGAAATTATGAACTATAGTACTGTGGCTTTAAAATGATCGTATTTTGACCAAAACTTTTGTGTTTGCTGATTAAAGATGTTCTAAGATTCAATTCAGTTTATCTATATAGCGTCAATTCACAAAAGAAGTAATCTCAGGGGCACTGAACAGACAATTGTTTTTTTTTATGTCATGCTGCGATCTACCAGTACTACCTCAGAGATCTACCAGTAGATCGCGATCTACGTAATGAGCACCCCTGCACTAAATCATGTTAACTACAGGCTCTTTTTTGTGTCAGGTATGTTTATTTGAGTAGAAATTTGATGCAAAGGGTCATTTTTTTTGCATAACTTTTATCTGTTTGTCTCCCCCCAGAGTTTAAAGCAATATCCCCCTCCAGGCATGCACTTACCCTTCCAAGTGTCAAAATGTTTTAGTTTTTTTTCCCAAGTCATGAGACTACGTCTGTCTGTTGTGGGTATGCGAGGGAGCTTGGCATGTGACCCGAGGAAGACGCAACAAGCTGGCGTAATGATGCCGCCAGTGTTCCATTTAGAAAATACCAGTCACCTCCCACCCCAATCCGCTCACAGATCCATTGACGCAAATGTGCCACTGGTTGCTTACAGAATCTGAAGAATGTTAGAAAAAAATGTGCCCCTTCAGACAGATGGGACCTGATTGGGCCATGAGAGTTTAATACGACTGAGGAAGATGCAGTTACTGTCAGCACACGCCTCTCAGTCTGTGTCACATACGTTTCACCTAAAACACTTTTTGTGTAACTCGTGTTCGAGATGCCGTTTGACTCGCCGCCACCCCTGTAATGCTTTGAGTAAGTTGAGTTCAGCAATCTTCAAAGTAGCTATGGCTTGTCTGAGCAACATGAAAATGAATACATTAACATAAAGCGTTGCTGGTCATGCCATCACAGGATTAAGCCAGGAAGTCAACTTTGTTTTTCAAGGTTGCTCTCACTGCAGTTTGTATTTTAGCAACAGTTGCTGCAATATTCTTATTATCAATGATGTGCTTTCAGGGAACTGAAAAGAGGAACTTGGTTCTGTAGCGTAGATTAGACTAATACCAGTTCCACTGTTGTGTTTGGAAGCAAGTGTTGCCCCAAGGACTAATTTCTAATAGCAGGTGAACTTATTTTGATGCTTGTATTTTTTATTATATGAAATGTTTGAGAACAACAACAACCCAGCCGCTGACTGTATTGTTTACCTGAGCGGCAGCCGGAACCAGAGGAGAAACAGATCTGTTGTGATGACGGAAGTGGTGTGATGATGTCGGCCTGATTTTTCTGCATCCTGCCTTAAGCACATGGGACTGTCCTGTCTGGCCCGGCTCTCTGTAGCCGTTTTCGCATTGGCCAGCCCTCAGTGGCCCGGAGCTCCCCTGGGTGTCTCTGGGCCACCCGCGTTCATTACGCATTTGCCGCAAAGCCGCCTTGAAGTGGGTGGGCAGTTCTCTGGAAGTGGGTGGGGTGCTCTCTTCACGTGGGTGGAGTGTTCGTGTTTTAAGAGAGGAGACTCGGCAAAAAAAAAATTGTTAGCTGGATATATATATATTAGTGTTTCTGCGTTTAATTTTTGTTAATAACTGATCACAAATCAGCTTATGTTACAACGTAAATAACACGAAGCGCACACCCATTTCCGCCTTTCAGCGCGACCTGAATGTCATTAAACAGCATTAAACAATAACTAATATTGTCTAACTGTTGCGCGCAGCCAGGGTTTTAAAATATAACGAATAATCTCTAACTTTTACGTGCAGCTAAAATGTCAGGAGGAGTGATTGCTATATGGGCAAGTTAGACACCTGAAAAATCAGTCTGTTCGGATAGCACAACGAGTAAATGCGTTAACGTTTTGACCGGGAGAAGTGGGTTCGCTTCCAGCCTGGGACAAAGTTATTTTACTTTTTTTTTCTCTTTATTCACATTTTCTTTTAAATAAAAAGGAGTTTGTTTGCAAACTCCTTTTTATTTAAAAGAAAATGTGAATAAAAAGAAAAAAAAAGTAAAATAACTTTGTCCCAGGCTGGAAGCGAACCCACTTCTCCCGGTCAAAACGTTAACGCATTTACTCGTTGTGCTATCCGAACAGACTGAATTTTCAGGTGTCCAACTTGCCCATATAGCAATCACTCCTCCTGACATTTTAGCTGCACGTAAAAGTTAGAGATTATTCGTTATATTTTAAAACCCTGAATGCGCGCAACAGTTAGACAATATTAGTTATTGTTTAATGCTGTTTAATGACATTCAGGTCGCGCTGAAAGGCGGAAATGGGTGTGCGCTTCGTGTTATTTACGTTGTAACATAAGCTGATTTGTGATCAGTTATTAACAAAAATTTAACTCAGAAACACTAATTCAGCTAACAATTGTTTTAGGGGTTTCTCGTTTCTGTAGTTAAATTTGAATGAAATTCAACCCTCGCGCTGAGGTTGTTTGAATGAGTCCCGCCCCTGCTGCAAACAACGAATCAAATGAGAGCTGAAACTAGCCCTGTCGGGCTCGGCCCGATAAGAACCACGGTGAAGATGGTTCCAGAACAAGGGTGGATCCCGGGCGGAAAAGGTAAATGCGAAGACGCCGAACCCGGGTTAGAAGCTGGGAGAGCCGGGGAGGGCCGGCCAATGCGTAAGCGGCTAGAGTGGTATGTTTTGCTGTATGACACTGATTTGCATTGAATGGGATGCCCCCTTTACTCTCCTTTCATTGGAGCTAGCAAGATGAATGAGTGAAAACTGTCCTGACATCAAGGCAGGCAGGCGGTGGCCCACAGGCCTGAAGACCATGTGACCTGCCGTCAGGGTACTGGGTTCATGTGGCTGCAGCACTGGCAGCAGCCCAGCTTTTCCACACAGGCCACAGTAGCAATAGGTCGCTTCCATTAAAACAGCAGTGCTCTGTTGTGGCTCCAGAGCCAGTCTAGTGCATGTGTTGCCTTCTTGAGTGTGGTGTGCGTGCACTCAAGTGTGTTTGTGTGATGTATCCCAGTGTGTATAGAACATGTGGATGCGTGTGTCACAGAGTGCACTCTTTGAGATGCCATGGTTTGAGAAATCCCTGGTTTGTGTTGCACTCGGTGCGTCTTGTCGGGATCCTTCCAACATTGATTGTGTGAGACAAGTTCTGCAGTAAATCCAAACTTGTCAGGAAACAAACCTGTTTTGATGTTGTACGCCCACCTTTGCTCACTGATAGAAGTGAGAGCAGAATGACAGTAAAACAAGTGTTGATCACACATTTAGTGTGAAGCCCAGGGCTGTACTAATATGACTCGTAATCTGTCAATAGTCACATTCACTTCCTGTTGTTGGCCACACCAGTACCGTAAACGGAATGAGGCCAGTCAAACTGAACTTTTTTTTTTTTGGTGCAGAAGCAGGAAAATTGATTTTCAATGTTTTGGGAAATAACTGGTGCATTGTGTGACTTCATTGTAGAAGTATCACATTTGATCATTGATTTGAATGCAAGGCAGAACGAAAACAGTTTTAATGTCAGAAAGAAGGCCTGAAATGATCAAAGTGTTTTGGGAAATGTTAGCCTGTAGGGTTATTTTTCTGTATGTGCTGTTGTAGATAACCAAGTGATCTGGAAGTCAGTTTGTCAGATGACTGATAGTGCAGTTTCACAGTACAGTACTCAAACCATCATACATTTTACTTTAGGTTGAATTACATTGATTTCTGAAGTTTGATCTTTTACTTGTATTTACTTTTTATACTTTATTTATGAACTCACAGACATATGTGACACTTAGTCTTAGACACATGTATTCTGTAAATATCACAGAATTGCTTTCTGTTCTTTTACATGTGGGTCCAGGAACCAAGTTATTATAAAATAAATGTCAGTCAGGAATTTTAGTTTATTTGGTTTTTAAAGTACCGGTAATTATTTTTTTATTCCACAAACTTTTTATTCATCTTGCAACAAAATGAATAATGTGATGCTGTAAGATTTAACTATTTTTTGGACATTACAAGGCTTTTATCATTGCTGACTTTAGTGTCAAATTATTACCAGTACATGTATTTTTTTTCTTTTAAGGAACAGTTTTAATTTGATTATTTTTTTTTGTTTCTGTACGTTTCCCCTGTGAATTTAAAATGATCACAAATGTATTTATAATTATAGAAATCTAAATGTTATTGTAAAGTTCCTTAACTTTTTTCATTGCAAGCTGAATTAATTTATTGCAGCAATGAAGTAATTTGGCAAAAAAACAACTAAGCGAAATATAATTTTATTATTGCCCAGTGCAATTGTTTTGTACATGATGAAATTAGAAATGAGATTTTTTTTTTGTCACCTGCCTCAGAACTGCATTCTCCAATTTTCATGAAACCACCAAGCAAGACTGGTTATTTTAAGCCTTATCACTTGCTTATAGGATTAAAGTAAAAAAAAAAAAAACAATATGGAATCAAATGGAAAATGTTAGCCTAGCTTTGCCAAAACCATTAGGGTACACTTTTTTTTCTTTCACACAGCGCCAAAACAAGCTTGACAACCTATTAATGTGTGTGGTTTGTGTGAGAATTATTTGACGTCATAGTTTTTTATTTTTTTCAGTTCTGTTG
Source organism: Garcialebias charrua (assembly GCA_038048925.1). NCBI lineage: Eukaryota > Metazoa > Chordata > Actinopteri > Cyprinodontiformes > Rivulidae > Garcialebias > Garcialebias charrua. The sequence goes on along the minus strand of JBBPBX010010759.1, from coordinate 51,613 downwards.
TGGTCACAAATGGAGGAAAAACTCCTAGTCTATCAGGAATGGCTGTGTTGGTTGTGAACAGCATGGAATTTTCCAATACTGGAGACTTCACAATGAATGCCAAAAACCACAGCCTTGCACAGTTATTTGAACCTTGAAATGTTTCAGGTTCCACTTGTTAAAAGGACACCACTGCAGCGGCAGTGTGTCCTCCTCAGATTAGGCCATAAAGCACGAGGATCTTCTCACTTCCACAGCCTCCAATCTCCGGTGTTTACCTGAGGGTTAATATTCAGACAGATTGGCAGGGGGAGATCCTTCACCTCAAAGTGAGGCTAATTTTTACTTTTCTTCATCTAATAGGTTACCACCATTGAAAAGGCAGCTGTAAACCCCAGGACCCCGTCTCCAGGCTCCTGCCAGGGCTGAGTTAAGGAAGCAGAGTTGTGTCTCTCCCTGTGGGAAACCTGGATCCTTCATCTAGTCCACCAACATGACCAATGTGGTGATTGTCAAGGAGGGATGGCTGCATAAAAGAGGTACAGTAATAACACTTCTTATACATGATTTATTTTATCGTTTTGAGCACTTTATCCTAATATCAGTTATGATGCAGATGTTGTCACATTGTTTACTTTATGTCCTTTTGTTTACAGTCGAGTGTAGCGATCATTTTATATTCGAAAACTGTTCAAACATGCAGGTTAACCAAGCTGCCCTGGAACACAAAATATGTAAAGCCTTTAAAATATGTTCATTGCGCAAAAATGTTCCCAACCCCTTGTTGATGCATGTTTGCAATCTGCACTGACAGTTTTGTTGCACCTCATGTTTAATGTATTTACTGGAGTAGCTTCAGATTTATTTAGTTATTGTTTGCATTAGCTGTTAAATTAGCACATTTGTAATGTTTTGCCTCTAAATTGGCAAGCATTTTGTGATTGATAATTAACTAGTTATAACGGATAAAACAAGCCTAAAAAACTGCTTATTTGTGGTGTCCCTGATTGGGCCCCATTAGTTTCCCAGATAGTGCTGTGTGGTGTGACATGGTTCTGTGTTGGGCGTGAGTCCCGTTGTTTGGACAAAAAGGCATTCCTCACATAACTGCTGGCTTTGAGCAGCTTTATATGTGCATACTAACTCTGCCTTCAACTACAAGCTGCCTCACAGAGCTCACTCCATCACCACCAGGGGCAAAACAGGATAAGACATTTTCCAAAACCACTGAAATCTCCCAAACTCTGAGCCAAAGAACCAGACTTTATAGATGATGAGGGGTAACTAAGATATGGAGAAGGTAATGGGAGCAGGTCACTTGTAAAACTCATGGAAACAGATTTCTGCTGTGGTGTCTTCCTGTCTTCAAGGCTTGGGTCAGCCTCAGGAAGACAATTGTGTCTTTACACCTAGCGTTGAGCCTCAGGCTTAATCCAACATTACATTTAAAATTGTTTGCACAAAACAGTTAGGAGTATTCACATTGGGGAGTAGGACAGTCCCAATAGGAGAGAAATGTCCCATCAAACTTTGATTTTTAAGGGATACATTTCATAGCTAGCTGTACTAGCAGCTAAACACACAGCTGAATTTTCTTTAAAAATAAAACTGTTTAGATTATGACAAATAAATAAATCCCATATGTTTCAGTAGTATACTGCAATTTTTAAGAAAACTTTATTTTCCAACTTGTTCACAAATTTAAATGTATAAAAAAAATTAGGAAGAGTACCGGGTAATGGAAACTGTAGTGTGTCTGTCATCAGCATCTTAGAAATTAATATTTTTGTCCAAAGGAGTCTAAAATGACAACAAGGTCAAGAACAGTGCTGTTCACTGCATTTATTTTAAGATATAAAAATTTGAGTGAATATTTGAGACCAAGAAATGACACACGCCTGTGCAGCTCTGTGGAATTGACAGTAAGCTGTTTATGAAGTCTGTAACGCAACACAATTTTTATTTCTTTTAAACGACATTACTGATAATTTGGTAATAAATGGGCCTCTGTGTTGAAAAATGCAATATACAGTACTTTATAAACCTAGTTTACCTGTAATTTCAACAAAACTTTAGTTTAAAAAAAATCTACAATTTATTTGTAGTGTGCTTTAAAATTGAATAAAATGTATAGGAGGTTGAAAATAAAGTTGAATAAAATGGTATGAAAGCAAGTTGCTGTACTGGTGTTCGTATTTTGAATTGGGAGCTTTCGAGCTATTAGTAGGAGACATTATTTTGAAGCCTTGTTTTTTTAAATATGCCACCTCATTTGTATTATTTTTTCTATCTGTGTCTTGTTGAAAATAAATTTAATTTTTTTAGATATTGGTAAAGATTTTAAAATTGTTGTGATCATCCTCCTGTTTTCTGACATAATTGGAGAACAAAAGTAAATATTTTGTGTGGCTGCATGCTTTAAATAAGTAAACAGAATAATTGTTTTTAATGGGGGTGATGTAAAGTTACTCTTGTTTGACATGTCTTATTCATTCTAACCTTATGCGATTGTGCACTATACATTTTGCGCTATACATTTCCCTATACGTTTTGGCATTTGTTACTTCTTTCCGTGTTTGTTTTCTGTGTCGCAAAACTGGCACATGTCCATTTTTCTGCACTTCCGCCAGCTAGGGCTGGGCCAGGGGTCTGCAACCTGCGGCTCTTTGGTCCCTCTGCAGCGGCTCTTTCAAGTTTTGACCAAAACTGAATTGGTTGTTATACAAACAACAAAAAACAACTAGTTTTAGCAGTTTTTATGTCATTTCATTTGCAATTATGTGGATATTGGAACAAGTACAAGGAGTAAAACTTTAAATTTATGCTTTATTTCTATACTTACCGTAATTAATTTTTCCACAATTAAAAAAAACAAAAACCTAGGTTTGTATAGTTCATAGTTTTTATTAATTAACAAACATTCTCTTTAAAATAATCTGGTTTTTCATTTGTCTTAAATTGTAAAAATAGGAATTATTAGTTATTTTATTTTTATAATGTCACTCCTAGTGGCCACAAAAGCCCCTTCCAACAAACCTAAAGTGGCCCATGGGCCATCAGTTGATAACTGCAGTTTTAGCATGTTGTGGCTCTGAACACTTTTAATTTAGTGAACAAAGGCATAAAATGGCTCTTTTGATTGTAAAGGTTGCAGACCCCTGGGCTGGGCGATATGAGGAAAATCTTATATCCCGATATTTTTTGGCTATATCACGATACACGATATATATCACGATGGCTCCAAAATCAATGAAAAAATGATTCAAAATTTATTTAAAAATTTCAACACTAAATTTGAACAAACTTAAATATTTTATTTTAACCATCAATTGCACACATAAGCTTTTTACAAATAGAATTATTGCCACTGTCTTTTTGTTGTCTACACTTTAGTCTAAATCTTTAATAAACTCAAAAATTGGACCATAGCAGCAAAAAAGTACTTCAAGCAAAAAGGAAGAATAAATGATTTAAACTTAAAAAGGTTCTCTTGTGCTTTTAACTTAAAAAAAAGGTTAAATCAAAACATTTAAGGCCTTTAAAATACAAAAACAAAGGTATAAACAGTGGCCATAAAATTTACTGACTTTACTTTACGGCATGTTTTGCATATTACCGCATTTTGTTCGACGTCCTCTTTGTTAAATCCAAACCACTGCCAGATTATTGATCCAGTGCTGTTTCTCTTCGGAACCAGTTCACCTGAGTTGTCTTCAGTTAAAGTCTTCTCACGCTCACCCGAATCTCCCGCTGCTGCCATGTTTTCTCTATGCACGCATGCTCCTCTCTGGGTCCACTGGAGGGGAGGGGGCTAGTGATGCGTTCAAGTGTGTTGGAAAAGTGAAACTTACAGGGACGCAGCTTATTGTTTGCATGATAATTTATACTCGATGGTCAAGATAAAGCCATTTTAACCATCGTACATTGAAAAACTCGCAATACATCGAGTATATTCGATACATCGCCCACCGCTACCGCCAGCACTGATGAGGACAGAACATTCTAATATTGACTCAGTGTAAAATATAACTATAAGATTAGTCAAATAGTGACTGTTATGAAAGCAGTGAGGTTTCCTGGCATGCACACAACTCTTGCAGAGACACCGCTGTAGTTGTGACACGCACTAAACAAACAACCCTTCAGGAATAGTGAATTGGCATGCTTTTGAGCCCAGCAGCTGTGCCCTGTGAAATGTCACACCGAGCCTCCACGTTTTGATTGGAGGACGTCCGCCCGCTTTCCTGACAGGAAGGCTTTCGGTGTCGCATCACTGTCATACAGTCTTGGCCCTAGACCCACCACACAGAAGGTGAACGTACAGCAGCGCTGCTTCGCTATCCATCACCTCAACCTGGGTTCCTGCACCTTTTACTTGAGCTTTAGTTGTGTGGTAGTGCCACCCAAGAGATTCAAATCTCCATGTGGGTGTGATGATGAATGGCACAAACTACCTCTCTATGCTCATTACTCCCATATATGCATTCAAAATACCAATTTAATGTCTTAAAAATAGACCTATATGTTTCCACCAACATTTTGTGCATGATCTATGAACAATAACATCATAGAAGATTGACCTTTTTCTCATACAACTTTATAGAATTCGTCATAGTTTGCATGCCCTCATCATCCTCTTGAAGTTAACATTTTTATTGGCTCTTTGTGATGATTTGGATCTCACAGCAAGCCAGAGGAAAACACAAATCACAGCAGCTCTGGTTTAACTAAACACGGCCCTGCCATTCACCCTCACTCTTTGATTCCTTTCTGATTAGTCATCTTCACTGTACACGTGCAAACTTTTATCAAAACTCCAGACAGAAAGTGGAGCCAGCATTCACTTTCGAACCTTGTAGAGCTAATCTATCTTTACAGCTCC